>QQSS02206523.1:0-11733 GCA_003687565.2 Craspedacusta sowerbii
CATCCATCCATCCATCCATCCATCCATCCATCCATCCATCCATCCATCCATCCATCCATCACTCCATCCATCCATCATATATATATATATATATATATATATATATATACTTCACTCTGAATATCAAACATACCATTATTTACAGAGCGCATTCGAGAAGCAGGAGAAATGCACTTCAGATGATATAATGAATAAGCAATACCCACAATTCCACATACATTCGAAATCGACGATGTATCTACACTTGGATCGTCAGCAAATGATCGACCAGTAAAGGTTGCAGATGACCTTGAAATAGATGATTTCGTCTTGTTCTTGGTCTTTCCAGCTTCTTTGCCGAATGTGGAAACTGTCGACGAAGCCTGCAAAAGAGCGCCTGGTTCCTCTTCAGTGTATCCTTTGGTGACCGTGCTGAAGCGATTTATGGGTGGATACCCGTCGCTAGTTAATCTCAACGGATCTTTAGAAACCGTGTTGCTAAACATAGCCCGCCTACGAGCTTCTTCCAAGGTCTGGAACAGGGTCCTCCCTGAAGGAAGCTTCCACCCCAGGCCCTGCCGCACACTATGGCCTCGATAAACGGCCTGAATTTTACATGCAGCCGTTTCCATCGACTTCTACGGAGAATAGAAATATTGCTCGATAAATAACCCAAGCACAACCATCCTTCCAAATAAAAACTATCGGTATAGTCAGGGCAGCCAATTTGACCCTGGTAAGAGACGGGAGGCTGAGTCTTTAAAATCTGACATGGAATCGGGGCTTTCAAAGTTAAAAATGAACAAAACCTGGCTTCCCGGAAAGAAATCTGTATGACATTATGAAACGGATCGGCCCGTGAAGATCGAGGCGGGCCCAGCGAGGGTCGAAATTATGCATGCATTTTAATTACACAAAGAATTAACATGCGATGAAAGCATTAGATAAACGCGACAAGGCGCATACTCAGCACCAGCACTGCATTAAAAAGCACTTCTGTGACCTAATGGCTGGTATGTTTCGTCTAACCAGGTGGATCAGAACTGTTCCCTGATTGATGATCAACAGCAAAGCAAGTGGCGCCATGTCGGCGTGTTTATGGGTGAGAGCATTTGAACGTATACTGACTTGCCTGGCCTCACAAGCACCGACATCAATCCGCTCAAAAAACTCTTCAGCTTATACTCTATCATGTCCTACACTATCTATGAGCAGTGCCGTATTAGTACGTGTCACACATTGAAACTGAGCAGCGGAATCAAATAAAATTTTATTCGTCGTCGGCGATTACTAGCAACACAATATAGCCTGCAGGGCGAGAAATTTAGATACATACTACCAATACAATAATGCCATACAGGGCGAGAAATGTAGATGTATACTAGCAATTATATATCGGGCAGAGCGACAAATCTAGATGCACACTAGGAATACAATATTGCCTGCACCGCGCGAAATTTGATAAGTGGCATCCGTGGAGGTTCATATTCATCACTGAAGATGCGAGCGACAGGGAATTCCATTTCATACCTACTATTAACACACCTAAGTTATCGATTTAATAGCCCAGCTTTTCAGAATCAGAGCGTAAATGCCTGAGGAAACGAGGACAGCTTTCAGAGACAAATAGAATAAAATTTATAGCAGTAACTTGTGCTAGTTGCGTGCGGCATAAAAAACAGCGCAGAGGAATGCCAATTAAAAGAATATTTACATTTTTTATACTATGAAATCAAATAAAGGCTTCCCTAATATACGAACCCTTGCGATCCTAGAAGAATAAAAATTCTGATCGCCACGTAAGCTGCGTGGCAAACATTGCTACATGTACTTATAGATATTGAAACCGGCAAAGCAAGCATCCGCCCTGGCAAGCCGGAGAAACCAAATGATGCCACCCACAGACCGAATCCATATAGATCCCGATCACGTCGCCTCAAGGGGATCGGATGACCACACCGCCGACGTCCAAGCTATTGGACCTGCCCTTCACCTCAATGACGAAGGACTATCCGCTGCGAAGCGTGCCATCACATACGTTCTCGCCGACCGGCACTGTATCGATGTAGTGTGTCTGGAGGAGACACACATTAGCGCCGACCTGTCCAGTCTCCATGCGCTGACTGGCTTAGGCTCTCATTAGCTATCGTCTTCGTGCCAAGCACGGAAGAGCGACACATGCAAAAAGCAGCATCACCGTTATCTCAGCGGAGTTGTCGACAGATCGCTGCAATGTCATTAAGGTGGGCAGCTGCTCCATTGCAAATATACACACCCCCCCCCCAGAGAACTGCGACTCACGCCCGCTCTGCTTCCTGGCTTTGCTCACCCAGCCGTATATATTGGCGATTTTAAAGCCATCGCCCAGATTGGGGTTAAGACAGTGAAGACGATAGCGGCTCGAGACTCACAGCATGGATATTGCTTAGCGACCTTGCTCTTGTTCACATATGTTGCCGGGTCTCATTGATAAACAACAAGCCTCTGCCAGAAAGCTGCATCGCCATGGACGATTTTTCTCGAAGCCTGCACAGGCCAACTATCATCCACGTCGGCCTCACCATCTCCATCGTTCATGACACCGGCAAACGCAGATGAAATTTCCGTAAAGATTGACTGAGCGAAATTCTAGTCTCCTACAAAAAATCCATTCCGCTCATTCCTGGACGCAACATCGCAGTCGATGACGCTTATTCGCGATTTTCCAAGGCGTTGTTCAAGGCAGCCCACTCTTCGCTCCTTCGAGGAGTTCGCGCTCTGTACACGCCATGCATGGAAGAGGAAAGCAGTACACTGCTCAAGGAATTCAACAGGTCCGAAGATACCAGATCACATCGTTGAATTCAACATGTCCAAAATGATCCAACATGTCCAACACGTCCGAATTGTCCGAATATAGCAGATCACCTCGTTGAGTCATTAGATGCAGCGCGGAAAGCCAGATGGCTGGGATCGATGGAGCAGATGAATTTTACCCACTCGAGTCGAAAGAGCTTGTCTCTTTTACGACGACTGGCTGGCGCCCAATTCAGGTTGGGTCGGAGATTCAGGTTGCAGCGGGGTACGACAACAATCATCCGGAATTCTTGACGCATCTGGGTCCAAGAGGGATGTCCTGATTTGTCTCCCTGCTCACTCGCATGCTGCAAGATCACCGCGAGAATTCGGAAGCACGCAAAATAATGCCACTGCAAATGCCTGCAGACATTGCCAACATCACCAACTACTGTCGACTGAAGCCCGCCTAAAGCCCAAGGTCATGAAGACCGTTGCGAGCGCCTTCCACCTACACAACGCGAGCGCATCTCGAGGTCCTGATGAATCGCCAGCCACTAAGGCCTGACCATTCTACCCGGGGTACACACTAGATCGCACCCCGCCGTTCAAAGCCAACCAGTCCACAACTGCCAGGAAACTTAAAAAAGGGAACAATTCGCTCTCCAAGCTCACTGACACCAACTGGAGCACTATAGCTAGCAACCTTTAAAAATTGGACTTAGCTCCAGTTTACTCAGCAGCAGAATACTGCTGTCCAGTGTGGGCCCAATCGATCCACATTCACTTAGTCGACTCGCATCTGAATAGCTCGATGCGCCTGATTAAGGGATGTGTTCGCTCTGCTCCAGTCCATTGGCTGCCTGACTTAGCCAACATCGTCCCTAGGAGACTTCGTCGTCAAGCCTCTACTACTGAAATGCGGTCCAAAATCCTAATGCCTGAGTATATTTTAAGATAAAAGTAACGCTTGCCAATTTTAGAGCAACAAAGAGCCAGAGCTGTGTTTATTTTTTTAATTAAAAACTCGCGCATGTTGAGCTTATTTATGCAAGGGCACTAGTTCTGTATCCCTTGGTGAAAATTAGGTCAGAGACCGCATTACCCACATAGATTAGGAAACCTGAAGAATCGTAGATTAGAAGCCACATCGTGCAAAACGAATAGCAGCGTCACTCACCAATGTTGCATTCAACTCAGCCTGTTCGTCAACATTACGGGTTCCTGCAAAATTACAAAGCCCAGATTATTGTAAATATATCAAAAGCCCTATAAACCAAAGCAAGGTTAAAATCAGGAAAACTCTGCTTGGAAACTCGTCATTGCAAAAAATGCATCATAATGAACAACGGATTTCGCCTAAAGAAAATCACCAAATGCAATTACAAGTATCAATTACAAAGATGTTGGTATGGAGCAAGAAGACACCCTCTACCTGGGAGCTCTCCAATAAGATCTTTACTAGCAGAAGTTAGACCAGTGGTTGCTATACTATATGTCTGAGCAGGCTTGAGGGTCTGAGCTGCCTGCGATTGGGAGCTGATTTGAGTTGAGCTTTCCTGGACCGACAGATACGAACGACTACGGAGTTCATTAAGTTTTTTGGTCTCAGTCTCAAGTCGGTCTCTGAGAGCAGTTGCAGCAGCTCGTATTGCAGCAACACGGTCTTCTCTAGACCGAGTGCCAGGATCTCCATCAATGATGATAGCTAGGGGAAAATCAGTCAAAATAACCTAAACATCCAGATTGAGCATATACTAAACAAAGGTTTTAAACCCCATTCCGCATAAAACAGCAGCAGAATCTTTAAGGTCTCTTAATTACAAATACCTTAAATGCAACTTTCTATGTAGACATTCGAAACATAAAAGTAATAAATGATGACAGCAACATACGCCACACGTGCTCAGCACACACGAAAATTTGCATACGGAATGTTTATTCTTAATTTAACTAATCAAAAAAGCAACGCTTAGGTAATGCTTCGAAAGGGACTAGAAGTATGCCATCGATACCGGGTTTTTGGGCAAGGAGCCACTCATTATATACAACCGGACACATCATACATACATAAGACCAGGTCAAACAAGTAAAGATTGCGTAAACAAATATTACTTTTAAAATTAATTTAAAATGCGTACCTGAGTTATCGCGAAGAGCAGGCAAGGGCGGTGGATTTTCTACGTTGCCATCTATCACAAAACCGCAGAAAATTCCAACAAACCCATTTTCATTGCCAGATTAGCATTTCGATCGTCTAACTATGATATGCAAGTCTTCCTGAACACTAGCAACATTCATCACGTATACCACCACTAGCTTTTACACGCGCATCGGGATCACAGCACTTTACACAAAAAAGACCAGGAGGCGACAACATTAACACCATCTACCTTCAGTCGACTTGGCTCTTGAATCCGCATACGACCACGCGGTCGGTTTTTGGGTTTCACCAAACCCCCGGTTACCTTGCAAAGAACGCAGTCGCATCTCATCGAGAGAGTCAATGAATATCGACCGATCAGTCACGACAAACTGCGATGACCCAGCAAGATCAACAGCCTGGTTGCCGTCATTGCGCGGACTACTTGTCACCAAAGGCAGTCGCACCGATGACAATTGACTTCTGGATACCTCACTAGCTTCTGTGCTGGTGTGCGTGTCTGCAAAAGATTTACAAAAAAAAAAGCGTTAAAATAGTGACCCAAGATATCACTAAAAGACACACAAAAACACACACAGCACACAAACACACACCTAAACGCTAATCCACACATTGATAAACCACTAATCTTAAGTGCACATATGAAAAACATTAGCATTTGAAAATGAGTTTACCTTCATGTTGGGCGTGGCCGGACCTGGGAAAGCTCTAATGTGCAAACACAATGTGTACATTAATGAATTCAGTCTCAATTCAAAATCACTTACACGCAACAAAATACCAGTGGCAGAATAATAATAGCAGTGTGCAAAATGGAAACCCGCTGTGACTAAAAAGCAAATTTGAAATCATTCCGGCTGGCCAGCTCTGATTGTAACCCTTACAGAAGCAGTAAAACGTTACTCTAATACGTTACCCAAACCCCTTAAGTCCATATTAAGGTTTCACGACGGGGGTAATCGTTGATTTTACGTCATGCCTAGACTTGTGTACAATCTGCAAGTTAGGTTTACAAAGAAGAATTAGCATTTGGTATTTATATTATTATTAGCGCTATTGGTCGATAATTTGCGTGTCTTTATTTTATTCCAAATGTAAACGTAACGACGGCTGTCAGGCATTCATATCTTCTATTTAGTAGCTCTGACTCTTTCGCATACTTGCTCGTGCATTAGATCGTAGCTGCTCAGCCTTGGGTCTAGTCTTTCGTATCGTAATGTTAAGGTAGCTCTGCTGAAGAATTTCGTTTCTGCGTCATAATCATTAGTAAACATAACCTATATTGCATGGCGATATGATATATTTTTTCAGGATAACAAGCTTTTGCCAGAGGTGGAGGAAGAAACCAGGGTACTGAGCTGATCAACGAAATGTCGTCATTCATTAATAGTAAGGCATCACCCACACGAGCTTGACAGTTGTGACACCATGGCGAACTAAGCGATGAACCGCGGGCATTGACAAACCACTTTTGGTTCCCAAAAATTCACCAACCCTCTGATACGATGCAATAACTCAAATCCCTTATGCACTTATTTTACAGCCTATAATAACCAGCGAAAATTCTCAAGCTTAAAATCTAGCCCAACCCTTCGCAAAGCGTCATCAAGAGCACCTGGTACCAAACATGGATTACTGAAAAAAATTAGATCAGTTACCATTAACTAATCCTCCATTACAAGCAAATACGTTTGATAAGAGAAAATCAGGCAAAAAAAAAAAACTCCTTCGAAATCTCATCTATAGCGTATAGAGTAAAACAAAATAAGACGTACAGAATCTGGGCTCTGCGCCCTTGGCTTGGAAAATGTGTCGCCATACTGGAGTCGCTTGTGTATGGGCAGACTTTCATGCACAGCCGATTTCTGCTTCTCGTATAAATCCTGAATATTCAAGATTTTTCAAATTCAGTAGTTATTCAAGATTGAACAAATTTTGATTTAAACTCGGAAAAACTAACAATTTCGAAAACTTTAAAAACAAGAAGAAAATACAATATAAATAAATAAAAATAAATAAAATAAGGAGAAAAAAAACGATTTGAGAAAGCAACTAGTCGAGCTGATATGAGTAACTGCATCGCACTATCGACTACAGTCTGCCGACATCACGTAATAGGAATCTTCAGAACGACATGATCACAGAAATTAGCCGGTACCTGCATTTTTCTCTTTTGTTCCTCTCGTATCTGCGCTTTCTTCTTCCTCTCTTCCATACGAGCCTTCTTGCGTTCAGCTAGCTGTTTTGACATATATGACTGTGAACGAAAATATCGAGAAAGTGAGGAAGTGAAACTCGAACTCAACAATAGTTCGTCTCAGTAAATCCCCGTTATCACGGTCTAGCAACGGCAGCCGCGTACTGCACTCAAAACATAACACAAGTTAGGTCAAGTATAGAAAACGCGAGTAAATGGTAGCTTTTGCAAACCTGAATTTCCTTCTGGTCATAGTGTCGAACTTTAGACTGTGAGTGCAATTGGGATTCTACAAAAACAATTACAATTACACATCATAAGACATCAAGAGAGACGGAGCTCCGGGTGCGAAAGCACGATCGAACTCCCATCAAAATCCAACTATCGTCCGTAGTTTCAATCGCGTGTTTGCACGCTACACACCTGTTTTCCGTTTCAACGGGGGAGACTTTTTCAACATTTTCTGTATCTTATTCTTTGGAAGACCGGTATCGACGACCGCCCGAATGTCATTTCTTGTATCGAGAGGCATCTCCTCGGAAGCTACGAATCAAGAATATTAGACAGTGAGCGAATTCTCACTTGATGCTCGTAAAGTCTCACATGACTTTGGGACTCGAACAGAATACAGACCACCTTGCTGCCTTCCTCACAAAAATTAGCAACGCATGCGAACGTACGTTCGTAATCATCTTCACAACATCTTACTCAAAAATGGGTAGGCACCATTGCCTTGAGAAGCACGCACCACTCTGTACCAATCACACACACGCACACACACATGTATATATATATATATATAATTAGGTTCTTTATGATAAAAAATGGTTTGATTCCATATGAATATATGCATTAGGTTCTTTATAATTAAAATTGGTCTGATCCCAACACATACTGATGGCTCACCACATGGTGCCATGCAATATATGATCAAACAAGAGCGCAGTCGTAGGCCAGACGATGTCATCAAATGATGATGTCTGTGGGTGTGAGCAACATGTGATTTTCCTTCACCTACGAAGCCATAGATTAAAAGACTTCCAGCTCTGCTATTTGACGAACAGCATGTAACTCACAACAGAAACGTAACAAAAAAAAAAAAACAAGCCAAGCAGGCTATCAATAATCGGTTACCTGCAGACTGTATCTCCTTAAGCACATCCTCAGCTTGCTGCGACAGAACTTTTCTTTTCTCCACGGTCGTCTTGGAAGCAACAGATGCTGAACGGCTTTGCTGATTTTCATCTTGCTGTGACAGAACTTTTCTTTTCTCCACGGTCGTCTTGGAAGCATCAGATGCTGAACGGCTTTGCTGATCTTCAGCTTGCTGCGACAGAGCTTTGATTTTATCCAAGGTTGTCGTGGAAGCATCAGATGCGGAAAGGCTTTGTTCAATGTCCGCAGGTTCACTTTCAGTATCTCTAGTTCCAGTTTTTTTTCCAAATTTTTGCTGTTCAGATCTTGACTCAGGTGTAAACGCGTCTTTTTCCGTAACATCACTCTGGCTTCTCAATTCATCGATGTGAGATTCTTTGCTGCCTGAACGTGGAGCTGGTTACGCAGAAGCAATAAGTTAAACAGCCGGAAACGTGTACATTGACACAACATACAAATTGATCTCTAACTGGCATAATAACTTAACGACCACGTGCAAGGTGAGTGAGAGAGAGAGAACAAGATAGAGAGAAATCGAGAGAGAGGGAGATAGAGATAGGGACGGTGGAATAGTGAAGGGAGAGCGGAAGAGCGGATGGGATGTCGAAGGGAATAAACACAGCAACAGAGCAAACGATGACTACAAGGGTCTGCAACATCCAACATGCATTTAACAAGACTAGTACCATGATCTTTATCCTTCTGGGATAAATCGGTCGAAATAAGGCTGGGTAGTGGCAACTCTTCAGCTCCATCAGATTTGGACCTTTGATGAGACTCCTTGATCTTCATGTCTTTAATTAATTTTCTCACAACCTCTTGCCCAAGGCGCCAAGAAGATGTGGTAACTAACGGTGCCGGTTTTTTGGGAGCAATTATTCTTTGAGACTGCCCTGGAACAATGGAATATTTATTTTAAGCCATAACATTGAAACGAAATAGACTGCACATGTCACAGTCTCTTACTAATCGGTCTCAACACTACAAATACTAACCTTTCAATAGCATGACGACCAGTCTCTACTAACTAATACACCTACTTGCTAGCAAACTGTCATTTTAGCTACTTCTGCAAGCGAGTATTCATGAACCATTTATAAGGGAAGTAACGCTGTAATGCATGAGTTACGGCAACACTAGAACAAAACGGATATTTCTCCGCTATGCAACAAAATTGAAGCTGAAGTTCCACACATACAGTAAATAGTTAGGTAATTCCAAAAAACAAAAAGACTTTATGAACAGGACTACGCATCTACACAAAACTGATCAGATTACAGCAGTTTTTAAGCCTGACTTGAACAGTTCAATACAAAAGCGAGATTTTTCAGAGAATAAAGGTTTTTACAAAGGAAGTCCTGTTTGAGCTATACATCTTGGGAAAAATCGCAGATAGCAGAGCTGGCTTTAAAATTACAGAAGAAATAGAAACAAACAATTACAAACAAGACTACCCGGAGCTTATACAGTCACGACCTCAGCAGCTAAAGGACTTCAAGAACACGGAGAAACGTGCTAGCCGCGGGATTAAGGGGGGACCAAAAAGGCGGTCGCAAGAATGATAGAAATTCTGAGAAACTTGCAAATCCGTGATATGTTGAACATATTAGCTACCCAAGCTATTGTGGCACGACGAGCTCAGTGGCAGTGCGGATGGCCTCCAAAAACCGTTACGAACAAAACCGTTACGAACAAAACCGTTACGAACAAAACCGTTACGAACAAAACCGTTACGAACAAAACCGTTGCGAACAAAAAAATTACGAACAAAACAGAAACACAGACGCGTATACCTTTAGCCTTAGTTCCATGCAGCCTCGTCTTGCGGCTAGAACTAAGCGCCTCACTGCGAACATCTCTTGGTTGCGTTTTCTTTACTTCTTCGCTATTCACAGCAGTGTAAGTGGCACTTCCTGGAACGCTGCGAGCCACCCTTTCAGGGTCGTTAAACCCTACGATACAAGATACAACCGAACATAGACTTATGTCGACACGCCCTGCTCCAGATCACAAACAAATAAATAAGGCAGCCAGAACATACAGAAACAGTCAGCACGAAGGATGGTACGTGCAGCATATTTCATATTTGAAAGTAAGATTAGTTCAGGGATACAAGAATACAGGATCATTTTCAAAACCAGCGCAGAGCATACTGTAGCTGGCTCTAGAGTAAGGACGCTCGCTACTATAATAACTCAAGCAAAATCAGCAATTTTATTATATAAAAAAACAATCATCACCTTTGTAGGAGGGAGCTTGTGAAGCTTGAGCAACTTTCCTAGTTAGCATTTTGCCCGATAAAACACTCCCATCCGTAGTCTTTCCCTCCGGGATAATCCGAACAGGATCAGTTTCCAAATGATGAGGCTTGCTTGACGGAATGCGGTCAGACACAGGCTTTTCTATATGCACAACAAATGACGGTTAAGACCACAAATAAAACTAACTACCAGAAATTCAATTAACATGAACTTGAATAAGTAGTCTGTAGGACAATGAGTAAAACACAAGATTAATTTATCAACGCACCATCCATTATTTCAGATGCATTCATCTTCTGTTTAAGTATTCGTTCCTTTAAACGCATCAGTGCTCCTAAATTAACGAGAACCCTCAATCTTCACATACACAAGGAAGGGTGCATCGATTTGCATTTTCAAGAAATAACAAACACGCACACCTTCTCATTAAGCGGGCCCTACTAACTCAGAACGCATGGCTTCCAGCGCAGATTTTATGGCAGTACACCAGGTATCTAACAATGATTTTCTGGAAAGAGATGTAGACCAGAAACAAAACTATTGCATACTCAGAGATGGCAGCAGTAAAAGTGCAACAACACTTCTGACGAGTTTGCTCAATACAGTCTATTATTTCCAGACGAATGTCACAAAATAAACAACGTGAAAACCAGCAACAAACAAACTGCTTACTACTGCTTTCTTCCGAAGTAACCACAGGCTTTTCCAGATGGTTTTTTTCAGGCTTACCAGCAATAGGTACATTCAAATCATCAGTTGCATAATGGAAGTCCAATAAACGATCGTCTTTTTGAGAATGCACAGGTAGATCCAATCTTGTTGGGATGAATTTATCCTCAACTGAGGATGGATGTACTGAAACAGGTCAGTTTTAGAGAACATAACATATAGATAACATATATACCAGACTGATATACAAAACGCCCAGTGGGATATAAAATGGGATATCTGGGATATAAAATGGGCACTGTTCCAAATCCAAGTGCTGCACCCACAGGTGCGGCCTGTTCAGGCGAAGAAACGGGGCATTCTGAAAAACAGTGATACGCTTAAACTGAATGCAAGGTCAGAGATCACGAATTTTTGCAGACGATGGAGAAAATTAAAAGCTTTGTAATCTAGCAATTAGACGTGTGGCGTGGCTGTAATATGATTTTAATATGTATATATATATATATATATATATGTATATATATATATAT
>QQSS02206534.1:0-11732 GCA_003687565.2 Craspedacusta sowerbii
GTATGTATGTATGTATGTATGTATGTATGTATGTATGTATGTATGTATGTATGTATGGATGGATGGATGGATGGATGCATGTATGGATGCATGCATTCTTTGTGATTACTTGCAGCCTGATCAAGATGGTGAAAGTTCATTGGTAGGTTATTTGATTAATTGATAAATTGAAACCAAATCTTGTGAGCTTTTATGAAACAAGATTCCCTTCTTTGATACAAATTTTGATTGATGTGAGATTTGAATTTTCTAGTTTGATGAAGATGGTGCAATGGAGCTAAATCCACTTCGCAAGTCCGCTCGCACTGCAGCACTGCAAGGAGATGTAAGCATTATTGACGTGCTCTGCCCACTCTGTCATGTTTTTTTTTTGTTTGTTTTTTTTTGGAATCCGTTTGGCATTGCCCGTAAAGTTTATAATCCTCGGTCTTTCTTAATTATCAACTACACACCTGTAGTAAGTTAATACTGCTCTAATTTTATCTATGTATTTCAGGGCTTAATCTAATCAATGTTTTATTATATTCCGCATGGGCGTAGTAGATAAATTTGCTTTTTCTTGATGAAAGTTTACTTACTGTCCTTATTAAGTTGAAGATTAGCATAAGAACTATAATATTATTTTCTGTTGACGGATGCTCTAGGTACAGTATATAAGCAATATGATGCGGTTCCTGAAAGAAAACAAACTGAACGAGCGCATTCTAGATACCTTCTTCCTCATGGCCTGCAGTAAGTGGCACCTTTTCATGTATTATATGGCTGTTAGCATCCGTGTGCAGCTTTTTTTGTACTCTGCGTTGAGAGATATAGCGCGATGTAGGCTTTCACAAGACGATAAGCAATGTCCCAAGAAAATGTGTATGCCCTAGGTGGGACCTATTGGCTTCACTATTGGCACTACGCACTGAACGGTATCAGCTATGTTAACTATGCGGGATCGTCTAGCTTGTAGTTTCCAGCTTGCGTGGGTCTTTGTGAATACTTAGATGAAGCAAACGATTTCGAGTCGATACGGCAACTGTGCAAGCGTCGTCTGGAGGAAGGCGGCGAGCTGAACGAGAAATTCACATCCATGTTGCACGACATCATTGAAAAGCGTGGTGCGGACCTTCAGGACATTCGCGTTCCTGTAACGCCGAATCTACATCAGTAGCCGTTCTGTTTCGATCGTCAGTCTTCGCCAAATGATACTTGGCATAGACTCTTATCTTTGTGCGTTGGTGTATGTTTGTCCTTTTTGTTTGTATTACGAGCGATTCTGGGCCCGCAAGCGTGCGTTTCAGTCGTTTTTGCGCAAGCATAATCGCGCTTTCTAGGCTGTCGTTGCTTGCATCCACTCACTTGTACGCTCGTTTGTTTCGATTGCGACTTGTTTAGCTCTGTACTGTTGCTTGCCATGTTAATTCACGAAAGTTTGGATGTTTTCTCGCCTGTGTTCTTGCAAAATTTCTTTGATCCATCTTGGACTCCAATTTCGGCTTGGTACTTTTGACTTGTTCGTTTGTTAGGACTATAGCTTGATCCTGACGCGTGTTTGACTCATGTCCACGAGCGCATGGCGCGATATTCCTAGCCATATCCAATTTAGGCAAACGTAAGCCCAGACTCCAAGTGTGCTGCCGAAAAAAATATTTCGTTTAGATCGAAGTTTGCTTCAGTTTGACCCAAGGGATATAAGCACTTCTAAAGACGCTTTGCGCAAATGATCATTTCCTGCTCGATTTTTGGTCGACCCTGTAGGACTGGTCGTCAACAGTTGGTTTGTATGCATGCTTAGGCCAGTGCTGCGCGACATGGAGTATTGAAATGAAAATCTCGTAAACAAAAATTATTTCTTGTTCTGATAAATCTTCGTATGACCCCTAAAACGCTTTTTGAAATATCGATGGGTCAATCTCTAGTGAAGTTGGATGTGCCTGGCGCGCATCCTGACAAGACTTAGTCTCATTTGCCAGCAGCTATTTGTAGATCTCAAACGTGTGCCGGTACGTGGCAAGTGCATGACTAATGACGCCGTGAGGTGGCCGAAGAATTCTCCAAGAATTTTCAAATTATTCAATAATTATTCAATAATTATTAAAAATTCCATTTGTCGCCACGTGTCGGTGGGTCAATCTCTAGTGACGTTTGACGTGCCTGGCGCTCATCCTAACGAGACTTCGTCTCATTTGCCGGCAGCTATTTGTAGATCTCAAACGTGTGCCGGTACGTGGCAAGTGCATGACTAATGATGCCGTGATTTGGCCAAAGAATTCCCCAAGAATTTTCGAATTAAATTGTGCTCTAAGCCCTTACCACTTGCAACGTCTTTATAAATCACCTTTGGTTGCGTGTCTCTAGAAATCATTTGTCCTATTTTTACAGAAATGCTGTGGAAGGAATAGGTAAGACAGAACATCGTAGGGTAAGCTGGTATGCCGAAGTTCGTGTTACGCTCTCAGTTTTAATCGGGAGATTGCTTTCTTGGATTTACGGTCCCGCAAGTAGAATGGAAGGAAAGCCAAGCACGGTTAAAGTGTGTTACGTTCGTGTTTCTGATGGATGGATGCAGCAGTTCAAGCAGAGTTTTCTGAAAAATAGCTGCACTGCAGTGTCGACCTGACTTGCGCTTTAAATCATAGCTCTAACAGGACGATCAGCATGATTGCATTCCCTCGTATGTATTGCAGGACAGTGCTTCTTGCCTCATCATTAGCGAACTAAAATTGATTTCAGAATTTTGAAGTCACGCCGAATTTGTTTGCGCTTGAACGAAACATCCGTGATGCGCTATGGTTCCTTCGATCGTAAAACCGTTCGGCTTATTGCAAAGTTTTGCCAGGACACGGAAGTCTTCTAGTTGGCATAGCCACAACATCTACGCAGGTAGTTGCGAGCTCATCTTCGCCTTGGCATTAAAAAGTCTAATAAATCAGCAAGCAAGCCCGATGCCTTCGTTAAGCAAAAACAGAACAATCCTCAGGACAACCCTTCTGTCTTGAGACATTTAGGCGCTCACCAGGGAATACTGCCGTTTTCCTGGACTTCTTTAGCCGAAGTATTATTCGCATGTGTTATGTTGAAACTATGAATGCATGAGCGCCAGGAAAAAATCCCATAACGTCATTCAACATGATTTAATAGAAAGGTATCTTGGCGATTAATTTTCGCCCGCTATCTTTGCTGCAAGTTGAACTTGCTTATTGAATAGGCGTGAGTCTTTCAGAATCAAGCTGTTTTAAAGTTGCACCTGACATCTGGAAGACATGCAGTATTCGATCAAACCCTCTGCATCGCCAATTTACTTGACAGATCACTCTGCTGCGCAGAGGTTGCTCTAGATGGACGTGGGGCAACTGCGCTCTCTGGACTGTGTGCCTGAAGGACGTAAGCGATGGTATAATTCAAGCAAATAGAAAAGAATGCCAGAGACATTTCACTGCAGTCCTGACGGCAACAACGATACGATAAGCAAGAGAAAACATGCAGGCTCAGCTTGAACAATAGCAGAAACATGCTCGGCACAACATGTTCTGAACATGTTCAAGCGACAAGATAATGGGAGGCTTGCACGTCATACTAGTAAATAGGAGACGGCAAAAGCAAATAACCGTCACGATATAGTTTTAACATGTCTGAAGGGATATAATCCGCTTGCTCTCTATTATTATTTATGCGTGGTCCATAGCGAAAATACTACTGCTGAGGATTGCTGAACGCAGAGTTTGGTAGAAAAAAAAAAATTAGAAAAAATATGAAAATCGCAAATGTTGAAGGAAAATTTCGTTTACTCACATACGAATGCAATGGCGGAGATTGGCAGCTGCATATACAATCACAAGTAATAACATGGCGCAATATATGACATCAACGCTGAAAATAGACATTTGCGAATCTGGAATAAGGACTTCCATACCTGGTAGACGGGTAGCTTTCGTGAGTATCAGCTGCTGCCTTGCTGAAGGATCAACGTCTCTCATCAGAAGACAAATTTATGCACTGCTGTCGTGCAATGAAAAACCTAGTAAATCGCTATGTTCTGAAATTTTACTTAGTTTCTGCAGGAGCTGCTAAGTTTTGGTCTACGATACGACAGGTCAGCATTGCAAGTCGGCACGCGGATTCCGTCATCCATCAATAGCAAGAGCTAGTAAATCAACGAGTAGCTGCACGTCTATGGCAAAACTTAGTAACTCCACGGGTTTAGCGGCAAGTCCATGGCAAAGCCCAGTAACTGATCGGAATAGTTGCACAAAACCCAAGATGGTAGCCCAGAACGTTCTGCAGTCGGCAAAAAAAAAACATGGGACTGCCATGCTTCCTGGCTCTCGTACTGAAAGGCATTTAAGACTCTTTGTAGAAACGATTGATCACATAGGCGAAAAGCTTAACATAACCATAAGCCTCTGACACATGATTACAGTGCCATAAGAACTATAGTGCAGCATCAGGACAGAGCATCGCCTGTAAAATGAAAATTCAAATCACAAAGGCAATGTTTAAGATCTTATTTCATTCCCGCAACAGTGTAATCCACACTGAGATTTTTAATCAGCAGTGCTAGATGCAAACTGAAGCGATCAAAGCTTAATACAAGCTTTTCAAAAGCAAAAGAAGTCTCCATGTGTGAATGAGTCGATAAAACGAGGCAAGCATATTCATGTTAGCAGAGGAAGTAGCCGTTGAACATGGAGGCCCAGTATACACGGCAATTCTTACCATGGTAGCTTTAATCAAAACCGATTCCTTTCTGATGGTGCTAAAACCGAATTTGGGTTTGTCTTCGTTTGCTCTCGTGTCCGCGCCAAAATGCTCTTGTTCCCTTATACGGACAAGCTTACAAGCTGCATTCAGCAAATGAAAGAAAATAATGCTCTTATAAATTTCTTGAGAACTCCAGTGAATTGGTAATGGAATTCCGCCTAAGCTCGTTGCTCATGACAAATTTGCTAGAATTCTCTGAGATCCTTAAAGTTTAATTTTAAAGGAATATGCACTCCATCTGACTTGTCAGGTAGGACGTCCGTCCAGATTCCTTAACGATTATGGCACGGAATATATACTCTGAATACACCTAGATTGAATTGCATGAACGATTCAAAAATAGTCAATCAACAATGCCTCAACATACCAATAACATTCTTAATAATGCTTTCCAATAATTTACCGGGCATTACTAACATCTTCATAGACTCTTATACAAATTTGTGTAAGAAGCATGCACAATAGGCGAAATCATTATAACACATATTCATAATAGTCTATCACCAAGCTGCAAGAAATAATTAAGAGCTTTGAAACATCCTAGGAAGTTTCACCCTGTTTGCACTGAATGAATATTTCAAATTGCTAATGAGTAAAACTTCTACATACCCCTAGTTAACACTGTTCTCCAATCAAGATGTAAGTGCTTCATTTCCAAAAAAGCTCGCAACAAAATATATAAGAAGCATGCTTCTTTACATTGGGCACTTGCCAGGAATGTAGTTTACACGAAGTCCACGTATGGCATAATCATAATAGTCACTCAATAAACTGCAGGAAATCATGTGGAGCTTTATATATTCTTATTAATTAACGAACAAAAAACATCCAAATTCCAATCTTCTCAGGTCTATTGTAATCATCACATTCAAAACGACCGCCAAAGATACCTGTTATTATATGATATTTGTAAGGAACAAATGCTGTAACATCGTATAACAGGCTTCTTGCTTCCAATCCCACCCATGACCACAATCCTCCAACACCCCAAGTCACGCATGACCTAGCAAGTTCAGAATTGTCATCGGGAAGAAGGACAAAGGATTCGCATGCCGATGGTCTTGCATTTGAATTTTGGACCATGTAATCCACAACTGCCAAACCAAGACTATTGTTCGTAGTAGCTATGTGTATCGTTCGATTCACTGATGGTTTATAACAAAAGATTCTTATTGACTTGAAATTAATGAATTTCTGAAGGGAGCTCAATCCAGATGTTGACAGTAAGTAATATGGCTTATCAACCATACTTAGACTTTCCAGGTCGTCCAGTACCAGCGATGGGTTGAAGATGAACGAGTTAGATGTGATATTCACATTGCCAACTTTCGCCCATCCACCTACGATAAATAGAATGACTTCTTTTTTTACATCAAATTTCTTCATCAGCGATAGAAATCCCATGGTCTTAGGAAGTACGCTCGTGAAAGAGTCTTCTTACCGACAAACGCACCAATCAAGGCACAAAACATGTGGATGTTCTGTTTAAGAAGCTTAAAAATTCTCTAGATGGCTTATCGAAAATTCTTTCATTAATTAGCTAACCAAAAACCCGGCTATCCCTAAAAGAAATATTATGATTTGGATAATATGTCAGCGAGGCTTGTAATAAAACTGATATAATAGCGACCGTACTACACAAGACATGGACAGTCTCATCCTATGATATCGGCAATTCCCAGCAAGAAAGTCAAAATTCAATTAAAGTTTGACTCATAACAGTGTGACACTGCTAGCAAGTGTTGTTGCATTATGAACATAACTTCTTCGATGATCAGAATAACAACTATCCAGTGATCAAAAATTTATCATTGCATATAATACATATAAGCCTTTACCTATTCTTTTGAGTCGTGCCTTGTATCACTGCCAACGTTTTCGGATACATAGAATCTTAAACTGCCTTGAATTTTCTAACATCAGATAAGTAACATGCAAGGAAATTTACCCCCATCAACTTCCATGTCACAGAACATTTCCATCGGCTTTGAAGTCTTGACCCAATACCGTCCTGACGGGGGTGGCTTCGCACCGAATTTATTGCGAATGTCCAGACACGACGCCGCAGCTGTTTCTGGGTTAGATCCTGGTGCTAAGGTGCGTGCAAGGAAATAAGAAATACGTTTTAAAGCAAAATTTTACTGTGCATAGCTATACGGCTTTAGTGCCGCACAAGCTTCTAACCTGATTGTCAAGGCATGGAAGTGCAATTAAAATTGATAGCTTGAGCAAGAAAATTAAAATTTGATCAACGCAAACTTTTTGCGCTACTAAAATTGCAGTAAAGCTTTCTTAATTTTCCAGAATAATCCTTACAGAATTCGCATCGAGATCCAAAGTACGAAGCGTCGCAAACACACTTGAATCCGGGAACTTCACAGATATCCATGCATCTACCGTGTATGCAAGGTAACATCTGTTGACATACAGGACCAATCTAAAACAACCGCAACAAAAAGCGCTTGCCTCTACTTAGAGGAACAATGGAAACATGACCTAGAAAAGCATTAGAAAAATGACTATTGGCTTTTAATTATTGTCCGATGATTGACATACATTTGTGCATGGGTCTTATTTTATACGATTTTATGAAGCAAAGAATACGCAACTACGAGACGTTTTTTTCTTACATTAATATCTGTGAATATGCATGGCATGAATGGCATGCATTGCTCAAAATTCATTTTAGGATAAACACTTACATTTTTAATGGGTTCGATGGAAGTCTCGGATAACGTCCATCCGTTTCGGTCTTCCAGAATGGCACCTTCATCTCTTGAGTCTTTTGAATTCAATTCACACATACTGCTTTTCTCGGAAAAATTTATGGATTTACACTTTTTATGGTTCATACATTTGAAAATACATCCTGCGTAGGTTATTCCAGTTAGGCTGCTCAGCAAAGAATTGGAGAGTACTTTGCCATCGAATATACTGGAGAACTCAGCACCAAACTTTGAGCACCGTGGTAGCCTCAGGATTTCAGAGAATGCCATCGTCAGAAGATGATGACGAATTAGTCTGAAAGCATTTAAAACCAAAAGATGTTTTCTTTCGCATTCGAAGAGCTAACTTGATGCATTCTTTCCACGTTCGAAGAGCTGAGTAGATAAATATTTTTTTACACTCATAGATCTGAATTGATTCTTTGTTGTCAAATTCGATGAGCTGCTTTGATCATTTATTTTCAAATTTGAAGAGCTACTACTAAGATTTAACTTTCAGAGGAGGTGTGAGAGGTATGAATATGTCGAGGATGTTTGACCGTATCAGAAGTAAGGCATCTTGAAGCCTATGGCTTGGTAAAAGTTTTCAATTGTGAGAAATCCTCATCAAATAATTTAAAAGTGAGTACTTACATCTTGAAAGTTCTCCTCATTTCTTAAAGATTTTAAGAACTTAATAAGCTCAGGCTCCCGATGCCAACATGTTCTCGTCGATAAATCGGTGGATCAGAGTTGCTGGCAAAAGCAAGGAAGTAACCTAAGCCTACTGCTACCTAACTACCAACTGTTTCCCTAAATAATTGACAACATTCTCACCTTGAGTGTGAAGGCAACATTCATTAAAAATGAAAGTTTGGCCTATTCATGCAAATATGCTCATCTTCGAACAGCTCGTAAATGCCTGCGGCCATTGGCTAGCGATTTAATACTTTCTGTGGAAGGTAATTTCAAGCGTCCGTTTTAGCCAACTTTTTTCTATTTCTACAAACGTCCCATAAGGAAACATCTTCATCATGCACGAGACAATCCTGAAGAACCTCTGCTAAGAACTTGTCCATGCTCTCGCAAAGCTCTTGCCCTAATAAAGACTCATAAGAGATCATTACGGGAATATCATTGGTTTGTGCATTGAACCTTCCGTACCTTCATTACTTAAAGATGAAAATCTTTACCGAAATAGAGATTTGGATTAGCGTCGGTTCAATCGTTTATTATTATCATCAATAATTCGAAAGGATTTTACATTCAGTCGGTCGTCTTGATGTTTCTCATTATGTCTGCAACTGCCCAATCTCATGATAAATATATGAGTCGAAGTCTAATATCCAAGGTTCACGTCTAATGCTTCGAAGAAGATGCCTCAAAACCACTTTAACCCAAGCAACTTGTTCTGGATGTTTTTCCCTTGTTTGCTACTGCCTGTCTATGAGTTATTTCGGTAAATTTTCGTATCAGCCTTAGCTTACCTCGTTGCCTATACTTGGTGTAAGAGAGTTTGATCTGGCAAAACAGCTACTTTTTAGAAGAAAGAATATCTTTTTCAGTCTTGACATGTTTCGACGATATCTTTTTCCATTTTCAATAAATCTCAAGACTGAAGGAGATATTCTTCTTTCTGAAAATTATTTTGCATTTTTCTCTGCTGCGCTCCTTTGAAAACAGCTACTATACTCCAGAACCCAGTCGTGTAAGTTCTTACTCAGCCGTGACCATATCCTGTTGTTTAACTTTTCGATGCTTTGGCATCACTTTAGTTTTCTCCTATGGAATATTCTAGACATGGATTACTTTATTCCAGCTGATTTCTTGATTCAAAATGTTTGGGAAATAAATTCTACTTGATTTATTTCGACAGATTCTGGTTCTAAGCATTTGAAAATCATGTTGTTTGAAGCTCGTGATACTAAATATTCGATTCTAAATAAATATCCTCAATGACTAAAAAGGATATCCTATAAATTATTTATTTTTCAACCATGTCCAAAATTGCTATCAAATTTATGAAATACAAGATGGCCTTATTTTCTTCAGGCGAACATCTTGTGTACGGTACATTGCATAGTACCGCAGTTTTTTATTTAATTTTCATTAAAATGACTGCTTTAAGCAGAAGTACTTGCAGGGGTCTGCAACATTTGATTGTTTTGGTGTTTATTTGTTGTATTTACATGCATTGTTTACAGGAACAGTACGGCCGTACCCGGGAAACACAGTTCGGCCGTACCCGTGAAACAAAGTTATGGAAATAGATTGTACCTTAGTCTTTTAAATGCCAGCCTTTGTAGGTAAAGTATCAAAAACATTTTAAACTTGACTTCAAATATTCACTGTTGGCAAGTTACTTTAAAGGCAAGCAAGTGCGGGTGACAAAGCGTAAGCATAACGTATCACAATGACGTTACTTCACCCTTACGCTATATCATTTTCATTTTAGGCACTTGTGTCACGATGAACTTCGCCTTCATCGGCAGCTACATTAGACGTACCCTGGAGCTTAGTCTATACCTTACGTGTCGCCCGAACTCTCCTAATTGCTTCAATTTGCATAATTATTGCTGGCAAGCAATGGAAGAAATCAACAAGGAGACTTAGACATCATGGACGACGATACTGTTTATGAGAATTCCGTTTTTCTTCTAGAAGGTAGTTGGAAGAGAACAGTTGGTACTTGTAGGAACTTAATAAACTGCGCCAGCAAATGGCGGAAAGAAACGAGCTAATAGAAGGCTTACGTCCAGACAGACTTACAAAAACTAACGAAAGTCTTTGGCGGGAAGAAATCGCATATTTGAGAGAGCAAATTAAAAGTCTACTTTCTCTGCTCAGCCAAAAGGAAATCTTGCTAGCTGAACTCTCCCGAGAGTTCGACACTCAAATTGAAAAGCATTCCATCAAATTCGTGCTGACAGAGTCAAGAGAGAGACATTACATCGAAGACTGCACGCGAGCCTTTGCGCCCCATGGCGAAGTGCTAAATTTCAAGCCGTTCGTATTACCGAAACGATTCGCACTTCAAACCGCTATCAATCACTATTAATGGATTTGACTTCATTGAGTGGCACGCGTGATGTCGCTGACTGCGATAATTTGCTGGAGACGAAAACGGGGATTTCTGAGTGCATAACGAAAAAGCGACCCAGCCATGTCATCGGCTGCTTTCCAGAGATGAACGTCACAGTGCTGATGAGTAAGCGCGTATGCATACTTAGCGACTCTATAGTTAAGGGCATTTGCAAGAAAAATTTTAACTCCCAAATTGGTCAAAATTTAACTCCTAGACTGGCTGGAAAATGTTCTTGACGCTCTTTTCGCAAAAGCAAGTAATGCTTGCCTAGCCCAGGGAAAGTTACCTATCCACGCCAGTAAAGCAGCGGCAGCCACTCTCCACAAAGGGGTGACCGCTTGGAATTACAGGCCTGTAAGTTTTCTAAATAACTTCCCAAAATTTTTGAAAGTCCTTAAAACTGTCAATAGCACCATATATCGAAAAAACTCCTTGAGTTCTTGGTTCTCATACAGAAATAAATATAATAGTTGGCATTTTTTTTAAAGTCGATTGTTAGAGACTTGAAAAATAAAACTTCGATAAGGATTAGGATTACTTCTGCTTCTGCGCAAGAAATTTCTCCTCCCTAACCCAGCATACATGGATGTGCACAGCCAAGCTAGTAGCACAGCAAGCCCCAGTCGAAACGGGTTCTAAAGCCATCGCTTTGCCATTCCTACGAGAAGCAAAATCGATTAACTGTAATTGCGGCAAGATTTGTAAAGGTCCGCGCGGACTAAGAGCTCGTCACCGTTCGTGCATCGAGAATTGCCAAACTGGCCTTCCTATTGACACCGGGGAGCCTGCGGTTTGTGCAACCGATTCAGAATGCTTGGTGAAAGATTCCGCTTGCTTTAAGAAGGGGGTGATGTTACATACCACGCCGGACTAGTGGGATTTGCCAACAAGTACTTCAACGCTACCCTTCTAATAAGTTCTAGTATAATGGTTCTACATAATGAAATTGGCGATCGGTTTGGAAACAAACATTTCTAAAAATGTTGACAGAAAGAAACGGCACTACCATGACCTAATTCAAAACATAAACCCAGGAGGCAAAGTAAGGTTCCTAAACTTCTCCGTGGGCGCCAGTAGTATCGCGAAGGCCAGACCTTGCAATGATATATGAAGAGTCTCGCTGACTAACTCGCAAATCTTCTCTTTACTGGTTCAAGGTAAACGCCATATAAGATAGCCATTCAACAAACTCAGTC
>QQSS02206545.1:0-11731 GCA_003687565.2 Craspedacusta sowerbii
TATATATATATATATATATATATGTACGTCCATAGGTGAGATGACAGAATTTTCTCAATTTTTCTAGCAAGCTTTCGACAGTATTGTCATCATCAGGCTATATACAAACAGAAAATAGTTACGATCAGTTATAAATGCAAATAAATCAAAATACATCAGTTCAAGCATACCAAAAGATGAAACCAAATAAACAGTTTCAGAAGGAAGGATTGGCCCTGAACGTTTGAAGTAGGGCGATCGCGTCTGATGTAAAGGCTTTCTTTGACTTTTAATGCTTTACTATTAGTGTCTCTGTCTATGATGGTAAAATCAGAGAAGGACACGTTTGTATCACATGCGAGCATGTGGTCAGGGACAGTGGTGGAGCATTGCCCCTTGACCAGCTTGCCAGTAAGTGGCGAGCGTCCTTGATGTTCTGAGAACCTTTTACAAACATGGTGTTTCGTCTTTGCTATATATGTAGAGTTGCAACTACAACACGTAAACGTATAAATAATTCATGCTCTAAGGTACGATGGCAACCTATCTTAAATGAGAGCAAAGAGCTCAACCTGCGTGACGATATACAAACTTTGTATACAGCCTGATGATGACTATGGATATTATCAAAAGCTTGCCTGGAAAATTGAAAAAATTCTGTTATCTCGCCTATGGATATTCATGGGTGACAAAATTGATTTTATATATATGTATATATATACATGAAACCTGTATTCTGTATACTTTCCGTGTCTTATGCACATCCCTTTGCAAGGAGCATATGCAAACTACTGAAGTGTTTTGATGTAGGTGGTTGCTGCAAATTTTTAAGATGTTGGATCATACTGGCAATAAGCAGTCTGTTGCGGCTTTTGAATCTTTTGAAGAGTATTTATACGTTGTCTCCACTGTAGCCTGTACTCCTTTCTATACCGCCATTCTTTCATATACCTCCACTATAAATTATGCACCTTCTTTGAAATTTCCTTGCCTTTTTCTTTACATCCCTTGACAAAAAGCATATGCAAACCACAGCAGTGTTCTTATATAAGTGGTTGTTTCTAATTTTATGAATAGTTAGAGTATTTTTATGTTATCTCCACTATAAAGTATATCGTAAGAGTATCTAATTCCGCTTTGCTAATAGCCTTCATGATCTCTCGATATAACAGAAAGGCAGCAAGGGAATGCTTTTTCTCTTGTTCCCTAGGCACCACTATACCAAGTTTACTGTGAATTTTTTTCATAACCCAGCATTGTAGCACGGGTACCTCATGGTCTCCTTATTCAAACTGACAATTTTTATAATATTTCATGTTGTATTTCGTGATATCTGTGTAGCGTTTTCAAGACCATAACTTTTAAGCATATAATTCAATTGGTTAGAAAAGTGAGTATATGCAATCACCATCTTCTAAGTTGTTGTCTTGCAAAAATCAAAGTCTCCCTTATGAAGGATAAGCTTAATTTCCTCTGTGAAAGGAATAAATCGCTGCATTTTCATGTTAAGTTGAATGCAGCTTGATAAGGTTGATTTAGCTAGAGTTTAAGTGAAGCGATTTTCAGTTTCAGTTAGTTGGTGACATAAATGTTGTCTAGGAACTAGGTTCAGAATTCGGTAATGGATTATGGTGTATTCTAAGGTAAATTTTTTTTTCAGGTCAGTGAATTAGACCTAGGTTGTTGCAAATTCAAAAATCAGATTAAAAGTAAACTAGTGCTCCTATACTTGTTTTGGATGGCTCCCTAATATAATGATATAAGGCTGTTAAATGACAACATTCTCACTTCTGGTGTTATCTTGCAGTGTTGCTGTGGGTCTAATAGGTTAGTCTCTGCAACGCCAAGTGCATGCTTCCTGGAGCTCCAGCGCTAATAAGTAGGTACATTTCCTAGAGGTTAAGTCTGGGCGACAGTGCTTCCTATAACGGAATTACGTTACATTGTCGAGCTTTGCTCTGAACTTATAGCCCTGGCAGGCAGACCAGGTCCTGAAGCAGTACTGGCAAACATGACGGTGGAGGTCCATGTAACCTCGATGTTGACTTCCTTCCAAGCCGAGATACTCTCAGGAATGAAACGTGTTTAGCAGTCACGAAGGACTACGTCCAATCAGCATATCCGAACGGCAGCACGGTGTGTGCTGGTTTTAGCACGTCGGTCGTATCCCAGATGAAGGATTTCCAAAGCGCTTGATGTTTGCTGAAAAGACCTCCGGATTGAAAGACGCTAACTAATGCTCCGAAAACGAAGTGGTGCTACCAAGCGCTCCACGTCATGGCTGGCGGTCTGGTCGTGACAAGAAGGCAGACTAAATCGAATGATGAGCGGTCTGGTAATTGTGGACACGATGCAATGTGGGCAGCTACAGTGACGTCACTAGGAGGGTGCGGGGGTGCGGGTCGCACCGGGTGGCACTATCATGACCTGACATTCTACAGTACAGGAACTTGTGGAAAAGGTGTCTCGTTTAAGCAACCACTTTCAAGCGCTTCTCGATTCAGTGCAAGCACATTTCAGCGCAACTCCAGTCAGCTATAATCGCCTTATACCGGAAGGATGTCTGACTCATTCCTCAACACGACATTCTGATATTAGCTGAGCGATCTTGACGAAGCAAGAGAGCTCAGTTTCTCAAAATTAGTCAACAGTTTTAGGTGCTTTGGCAAATGAAAACTCGAAATCCATTTTTTTTTTTTTTATCATCTACTGAATAAAAAGTTAGAAAGCTGAAGCAGAACTCTTCAGGTGGAATGGGGCAAGATAACTTTTTGTGTATGGCGATCTAAGTACTGATGATTCGATCTTTCTCTTATTGCTTTTCTGAATATGGTCAATCTATGGTCAGTGAAGTTGAAAATGTATGCTTGCCCGAAAATCTTAGCATATCTTAGATATTATCAATTATTATGTTAATATATTCTGGCTGAAGAGCCTGAAAATCGTAACAATGTCGCCTGGGTATGACTATTCACTTACTTTTCCACCATTCTCAACTAATAAAACGTTCTCGCATCCTCACCCGCATTGGAGACGCCAGTAAAGTTTTGTTGGAAGAGCTTACGCAGGCGGTTTCGTCAACGGCAGTCGTTCCTCAAGGGTGACCGCAATTAACTATTCACGGTGCGCATGCGCGGCCCTGGAGTGATTTCCATCCGTTCGGGGAGCTCAGGTTTAAGTCATCGTCGTGCAGTCTTCCCACAGTTGCGCATGGCGCATTTGGTCTATAGTTGCGCATAAATGACGCAGTTGCGCACAATGACGCATTTTGATTGAGTCTGCCCATACGCCGAGACAGGCCACTTCAGTTGAGAGCCCTTGGGACACTGCAGCTCTTATTAGATAAGTGTGCAGCCTACATAGATGACTTGCAGGCAGTGCAAGAATAAACATTCCGAAACCGATGTTCGGACTTGAAGTGAAGTCTTTGCTTACAGCTTCCTACGCCAAATTTTCATCTACGAAATTACAGTTGCGGTTGCAGTGACACTAAATTAACTTCTGAGACTCTGCAGTTCACTGCTATTCCGAAAGACGAATGCTTGCTAAGAAAAGTGTCGTCTTCTAAGCTTATTGAAATACTGAAATTATGATACTAGTATCTTCCATTCTGCTTGTCCTAGCTTTGAATACAGAAGGCGTGCGGCCAGAATGTGCTGTCAGTTGATGTCTACGCCCTTGATCATTGCATAATCCTGAACGCATCGATCTGTCTGGTGGCAGCTCTCTACCTTCCTAGAGACATCGCCTTTGTTTCACTTGCAACTTTTATACTGGTCTTGCACGGCGCATACATATCGTTGACTTTCTAAACTGCTGCGCTACTGATTTAATTGCTTGACTGTATGCAGCTTCTCCGAATCACTTGACGCTGCGTGTATTCTGGTATGATGGAAAATAACTTTTGAAGCGAAGACATTAGCAAATTTATAAATTGAAATGTCAGCTACTGCCAGTGTTCTGATC
Source organism: Craspedacusta sowerbii (assembly GCA_003687565.2). NCBI lineage: Eukaryota > Metazoa > Cnidaria > Hydrozoa > Limnomedusae > Olindiidae > Craspedacusta > Craspedacusta sowerbii. The sequence goes on from QQSS02206545.1 coordinate 3,946, forward strand.
ATTGGTTTTCTGTTTTAGATGAACCCGAAGGTTTTTCAAAGTAAACCGAAGGAGGCCATGTTTAGTCATTGGATAAAACCTAACCTTAACACGCAAGTTAACCATCTAACTTTTACTCTTTCTATCTAAATCTATTCTTTCTGTCATATTCTAGTTCTTACTTTGTTCTCTTCTCGCTACTTGTGGGCGCTTGCATTTAACTGTTATTCCAACGTGTTTTTTTTTATTGTTGATTGATAGTTTAGTACGTGCCGTCCCGTCTTTAATTGTCTTACGGTTTGTATTCATTGCCATCAAGTCTTTGCTACTTTGCTGGTCAACTTGATAGAAATTCAGATGGCAACGAAACAGACTATAGTATAAGTCTATCAGAGTGTTGAAGGAGCCAAAGTGTCATGCATTCGATGGTAAAGTTGCTTTAGTAAGTTTCGTAAATAGTTCAGTAATGCGCGGTTTCCACATCGAGGACGAGTCAATTATTTTACCCAATGGCAGCAGACTTATTTTTAAACCTCCAAAGGAAATAACGAGCCTAAAGTCTATCTTTCTATTGCTTGATTTGATCAAGACAAAGTATTCGTTCTTAGTATTTACTGGAAGGCGATTTCCACGAAGCCAGACAAAGAGTTTTGTAGGCTTTCAAGTGACTTCTAATGACGAACGACTTGAAGGAATATTGGTGTCAACTGCAAAGTGATGAGTTAAAAAAGTTGAATGGCAATTTCTCAGGTCATTTATATAGACCAAAAGGCAGTGGGCCTGGCACGGAGCCTTGTGGAACCCCACATACAATGTCCTGGGTTGTGGAGTGACCCTATTCAATTCAAGAAAGAACGAGAACCAATTAAATAGGGCTTCGCTTGTACGATAGTGCATTAAACCTTTGAAAAAGAATTTTATGATGGACTGTCAAATGCTTTTTGCAGATCGAGCTAACTCAAGTAACATTTCCCTTACCGAGGTTTGTTTAATTTGCTATACTAGGTTAAGAAACGCAAAATTTGTGGAGTAGTTTTTCCGAAAGCCGGAAATTGAAAATTGTAAATTGGAATTATGATGAAGTTCTCAAAGTACGAGTTTTGGCGATCGTGCATAAGTTTCTTAAACAATTTGCTAAGCTTTGAAAGTAATGAAATAGGGTGATAGACAAGAGAAAAAATTGCGAATTTTCGTGCAGATGATGATTGATTTAGTGCCAATCCGTGTCTTCTTTATCCTCAGATAATAATCAAATTTTTTGTCTTCCATTTTTGGTGCTTTTGCGTCGAAAAATGCCAGTCCATGTGTTCTTTATGTTGCAATCTTTTAATTTTTATTTATTTATTTGGAAAAAGTCCCGGAAATGAAACGTTTTGGTTTTTCGCAAGGCATTACAATTAGGTTACAAGGCTTTTTTTCAATTTAAAATCCGTTCTTTGACCATCTCTAGACATGGATATATGTAGAACTCGAGTAAGCCACGGCTTTTCATGTAAGTTCGATTACTTAAATGTTAAGGGACGGACTAGGGCTATTATATTTACGATGTCTACAATTTGAATTTAAAAACATCGCATTTATTAGCCATCGGTTAATCTTCCCCATTCAGGCATGTCCAATCAATTTTAGTAGCTTCTTCCAAAAATTCATCATCCCTATAACTCTGGTAGCTCTGGCCATAATTTATGGAGCAAGTTTTTCCGTTTTCGACGGTAGTCTATGATAATTGTGGGTTGCGGAGAATGGCTCGATTTTCGGGATGCGAAAATTTTGCTGAACGCTAAAGCACTGAAAAATTTTGTGATAAATAAAGCTACAACTTAAATTTTCATAAAATTACCGGCTTTAGCGCACTTATAATTTAAGAGGTTTACAATGATATTTTTCATGATGTTGATAAATTGTTAATATATTTTCTTCTTAAAGTGATTCAATAAGGAAATCATTCATGAAATCTGCAAAAGCACGTCAAAATATTGCTTGTAGATAGCTATGCACGAGAATTTGTTCTATTTTTCAACGTAGGCAAAGACTGCTTCTATTTCGTTCCTCGGAAGAAAGCATTGGTCATGTCTTGCTGTCGTGCCTTACCACATAGAATCGGCGCCTCCAGCTTTTGCTTGAGTCTTCAAGTCAAACATAGTGCACTTTTATTCTTGAAAGCAATGCGGATAATTCGTCATGATGTTTAGCTAGCCATGCCATATTGATATGAAAGAATCCAAAGGAGGTTTCTTCTTCGATGTGCATGTGATTTAAGTCTTCAAAGTCGTAATATAGGCTAATTCTGACTGTAGCACAAACTCTAACCATGATACTAATCCTTACCCTTACCCTAAAAGGAGGTCACACTGCGCTCCATTACCGCGAGCATAGTTCCGAGAGTGGGGGCACACTGCGCGCGAAAAAACGCTTGTCTCATTAACTTCAAGCACCACTCGCGACTGGCGAATGATATGAAGGAAGAATTGCTTCAGGTACTTTGAAGCTACATCTTTCCATGCTCTCTCGCTCTCTCTCGACTTTCCCGATGTCCCGATCTCTGTACGATGAAAGCGCCATATTGTAGAGGCACTGATGCTGGCAAACAGCTTCTGTAAATCGTTCGTCATCCATCCTTTCTAGCACCAAAAGCCCTTTTGGTTTGTGATGCGTGCCCCATTTTATAAGTTCTGACTTAAATTTGATCGTTAAACAGTTTCTTCATTATAAAGCGTGTCTAATTTCGGGACCTTAATAACGTTACGCTTAATCGCAAAGAAGAAGGAACGACAATTCTACAAGAAGCGACTGTGTTATGCCTCATAGTATGGCTGAGTCATGTTTATTTTGTCGATTTCAGCCATGGACCGAAACCGCGTGCCCATGGATGAGCGACAGAGGGACTACCTGATGACCACTATAATTACAGTCTGGTTCCAGTGGTTGCCCCGTGAGAAGCTGACGATGATGTTTATCTGCTTGCCATACGGAACAACGGTGAAATTTCAAGTCTAATCTGCTTCCCGTGCACTCAATGTTGGTTAAGCTTTTAGTGCCCCAACCGAGTTCATGCTGTCCCATAAATTTTAAAGCAACGCACCAACGCGGGAAAGACGGCGGAAGCAAATCATGTTTCTCGTAGTCGACAAAGATTGCGGCCCCTTTATGGTCCGTATCTGATATCGGTAAATTGTATCCAAATTTCGAAATTTCTGGATATGGAACTGTATTAAGAGCTGTAACAGCAGAGCCAGAGTTGAGCGCCCTAGCACCTTAGCATGGAGTTGCTGCGGGGGGAGCGAGACAACAAATTTTCGAGGTTGGATGATCATGCGTCTTGTACAAGGTACTCTTAAAACTGTAAGGAGACCGTAGATTTTTAAGACCTGATAGACTGGTATGCAAGGACCTCCTTTAAATCGCCCTTGTTATAGTTACCAAGGAGCATGCGAAAACTGTTTATACTGAGTGGAGGAATATCGCGGTTTGGAAACGAAAGCATGAATGCACGTCGTTGCCAACACGACTTTTAGTATAAAGAATTGAATGAAAGACTACTGTACTACGAAATACAGTTCGAGACTGTTTTCAAGCTATCCCTCCCTGTTTTTAAAGATGTTTACTTGTCAGACATTTAGAAAAAAATCATGCTAATATATTTTAGCCTTTCATACCGTATCATAGCGGTATTAGTTGCGTCTGTCCGTGTGCAATATCGTAATATTGGGTGCACATCAACTCAAGTTTCCTACTGTTTCAGTGAACTTCAATTGCTTTGACTTTTATGTGCGTGAGTGGCTTTGCGCATTACAATGGCCACGTGACAAAAGACCGAAGTTAGTAATTTATTTTCTTCAGATAGTCTTTATAGCAACAAATAACGAGTTCCAAATATACACAAGTAACTTAATAATTTATAATGGAACTATTGAAAATCAAAGCCAAGATGAATTTTGGGAATGTCTAGCATATTCTCGCACGATGTGCGTAACTCGCTTGTGTAAGTTCGCATAAACCTTGTTACGCCTTGGCAGAGGCCTACCTTTCTGATCTTTTGCTAACCGTAAGCGAGCGTGCTCTGGTCTTAGTTTGACTAGGAACCTCCAGAAACCAAGATGTAGCTGCTAAGCGAAGTTGTTGAATCGCCTGTGCCATCGTTCCGCGTTAATCATTGGTTTGGTTCTAACCTCTCCCGTGAACTAGTCATGGGAGAGGTAATGCAACGGTGGCGTCTTTCCGTCAGTTTCGTTGAATACGTGTGACCCTCTCCATAGGAAAGCCTCTGCACTAAGTCTACATGATTGCGCGCGCGCGCGCACCGCTAAGACCCCCCTATAATGGCCCCACCGACCGCGCGACGAAAATCATGACAAATGGCGCTAATGGTAGCCGCTGCGAGTGGGAGTAGAACAGGTCTCCTTTCTATCTGGCAGGAAGAATATGCACTGATCTCTAACCAAGACTAAAATAAAGTCTTAATTAGTCATTCATTCTTAATTTGAGCACAAAGAGCCCAAGTTTGTGTCGAAAAGATGTCTTTGTGATACATTTGGAGTGGAAGTTTCGGACGAAAGGTAGGACAAGTCAGCAAAAATCGCGGGTAAACTGCAGGCATTTGGGCGTTACTAGAACTAGTCATGGTCAGTAATATCGTAGTCGTATTCGAAAATTGCAAATTGCATTTGCCTTTAAACACTGGCTCCCCTTATTTGTGATTATGCGTACGCAAACAACGTTCAGAAAGAAGTAGCCTTAACACGGAGCGCTAAATGGGTTGGCACTGAGTTTTCTGCTAAGACACATTGGTAGAAGTTGGGTGCAACCTTCTGGTTTGCGCATTTTGTAAGGTGCATTTGAGCGTAAAATTCCCAATTGTTGTACTACAATACTGCGACTATTTCGGTTTAAGACGAACATAGATTATTCGTCCCCTGCCATGGAGATTATCACCGACGCCTCTTAACGGCTATTGTTGTCCGAGTTGACGCACTTTGGTAGATCAGAATCACATACGTCAGTATATCGAGTACGTTCAAGGTTCTGTTCCGTTACACGGTATATACTACGCCATGGCAATTTTCCCTTGTTTCGCCTGACAGCAAATGCTCTACTCGATACTGAGGTATGTTTGGGAAATGTAATCTAGACTACATAACTTTGCATGTGTTTATAACTGTATTCCCTAGGCTCGGGGTCGCGAGTTGATATCTTGTGTATATTGTCTCTGCTAATAAAATGATTAGGATATGTTTAAGATCAATGAACTTTTAAAGTTTTAGTTACATAGAGCTTTTTACAAGTTTCTATGTGTTTGGGGAGACTTCTGCTAGGTAAGCAAAGAAAAAGCTGATGGTAAACCTGCTGAATTGTTTTAAATTTTCTATGTGTGCAGTTAAAAAGCAGAATGTACACCCTGATTATATGGTTACTATATACATCAATTTATATTTTCAATTTTGTCAATAGAAGCTAGGCAGCTATTCGTTGAGCTCTTAATTTCCTCTGAATTTTAAGTTCTACTGGCACAGATGTTTAAGTCTACTAAGTGTTCTTGAAAGTTTTTGATGTGATCAAAGGCAATCCATCAAGCGGCTGTTGCCATCAGCCAAGAACAAAGGTTTTGCTATTTGCAAAGAACAAAAATCAATGCTGTCAAGTTTCAAGACCTGTTCAATACTCTTCCTTATTTGTGAGTAATTTCTGTGAATTAGCAAGAACTGTTTTTCTATGGGTGACATCTGTTCAGCTCTGTACTTGGCTGTTTAGCTTTAATTGAAAATTCTTTTAGGTTTGGCAAGTATATAGATAAATTGGAATATTGTAGTGTCATTCTTTACTTGCTTTTAGTTGTTACCTGTTTGTTAAGTTGTTTGTCTGATAAGAATTGGCTTATGTGCACCAAACAATGGATGAATTTATGCTGTTTACTTTGAAGGCGAATATTGTTATTGGTCAAGGGCCATCCCGCACAATAGTGTGCCAACAGAGCCCTTGTTTGTATGCTGCATGCAAGTATCATTTGAATTGTTTGCAAGATTTCTGCAAGCATACCTACCTAAAATAAGACGAAGGGTATGGACAGTTTACTAATGCTGTCTGTGCCCTGCTTTGTGGAACATTGTTAATGTGAGGTAGTAGTATCTGACACGCATGATTAAGATTTCAGTTTCCCAAAGTAGCTGCCAATGTTGACGTGTTTGTGTGTGTGTGTGTGTGTGTGTGTGTGTGTGTGTGTGTGTGTGTGTGTGTGTGTGTGTGTGTGTTTGTGTGGTGATCTGCAGGTTCAAAGCAGAGTCCTGAACATTGCATGCTGACTCTTTCTAAACATAAGGAGGATTTGCTATTTGATAATAAAATGTTTCTTGATGATTCCAGCATATATTCTACATGCTCAAGTGAGACTGGTTTTTAGAGTTTTTGTAGTTGTTGCTTTCATCTGTCAATAAATATAAGTCAAGGATTTTCAGCTGTCATCTCATTAACTTGTCAAAGTTGTTGCTGTGGATACCAGAAGTTATCATCTTCTTATGCTCCAGAGTACAGAAAAGCACAAAATTATGTGATCTTTATATTGAATGAACTTAGATTTTGTGCCTGCGTTAGATTTGAGATAAAAATCTAAAAAATTTTGGAATGCATATTGAGTTGTTACCTTATTGCATTCCTTTGTAGATGGGATGCTGGCTAGGCTGGAGAAATTATGGAGATCATAGGGAAATGCTAACCCGTCTGGCGAAGAACCGGTTGGTAATGCTGATTTAGTGTTGGATTCCTGGTTCCCACTTTGCTCCAGGCCTGCAGTGTACTTTAGGGCTTCTACATAGATCTAGCTGCCCAATAAATCAATAATAAGTCATAAAATTTATCGAAAATTTTACATGCGAAGTAAAAGCAGTTATGTAAACATAAGGAAGTGACTCGATTACCATCAGGTCTTAAAGCTTTTCCTTGTAAGATAGAATGCAGTGACTTGGGGCATATTGATAATCTAACAAGTATTGTACAATTTACCTTTAGTGTAGTTACTAGGCTCTTCTTAAGAACTAGTTTGCCAAAATTTAGTTTTTCTGCTGCAAACCATAAATTCTGTCCAACCAGGCAAAGGACAATGGCTCAGGGCTGGACGTCAAGCAATTGATGCCGATCCAAGCGTTCACGTCATTCTTAAAGGTCATCGTACCAGTTAGGGCATTTCGTGCGTAAGAGTATGAATCCCTTTGCGAGTCCTCAGTTAACCAAGGCGCTTTAAGTGGTAAATGGTAGAGTGCTGGTATGAGAACATATACTTTAAGAAGTATGCGTTGTCTGTAACAGCCAGTTGTCTCAACCGTGCTTGACTTCATTATTCTTCTACCTTCATTCCTTGTTCTTATAGCTGCTTTGACCGGAGGTGTGCGATCAGATCCAAGCGAGCTGCGGGCTTCGCCGCACTCACACTAGTCGCGATGGTTTACGTGTATCTCAATAACAAGTCCTTCGCTTGGTATCGGCACGCGTCAGGAGAAGTTGCAGAGTGCCATAACCCGCACCTCACGGACTTGCAGTTACTCATACGAGACTTGCACCATGTCCTCGACGAATTGTCGCTGACCCACTTTCTGCTCTACGGAAGGTAAGTCTGTTGTCCGGGATTGTTTGCGAAGTATATGCTGAAACCCATAGTGTTAAGCAGTATGTAACTTTTCGGTACACGGTGGAATCTACATGTGTGCATGTATGTATGTAAGTATGTGTGTATGTATGTATGTATGCATTTATGTATGTATGTATGTATGTATGTATGTATGTATGTATGTATGTATGTATGTATGTATGTATGTATGTA
>QQSS02206556.1:0-11731 GCA_003687565.2 Craspedacusta sowerbii
TATATATATATATATATATATATATATATATATATTGACTTCGGTACCTTTATTCAGCTCGGTAGTCGCAATGGTTTCGGCAGATGATTTACCCGGCTTGCTAGTCGCTATGGTTTCAGTAGATATATCGGCTATGGTACCTTTATTCGACTCGGTAGTGGCAATCGTTTCGGGAGGAGATAATGCAGTCGGTTCGGTAGTCGCTATGGTAGCGGTAGATATACCGGTAGTTGGCTTTGCAGTTGCGGTGACCTCGGAAGTCGTTAGCGCTTTCTTTGTAGTGCTTTCTTTTGGTGGGTTCTTTGTAGTTAAGGCCAACAATTCCAGGTCGTAGAGTGCGTCCTTTGTATCATCGATTAACGCTCCCGCTTCTTTAGCAAATCCGTCTATGGACTCCTCTGGCAGTCGAAGCCAAATTTGTTGTTGCAGCTTGACGAAAAGGTCCCTTTTGTCGTTGAGGTGCGAGATGAATTTCGTAATCTCGCTAGCTGCGGAAGTAGAGTTTAGGCCCTTTGAATCCTGCAGAAGTCTGTGCGCCCACCCTTTGTGATATTTCCACTGGCCAAGAAACGTTTTAAGTGTGTTTGACATTTTTTAGTCACGGCACCAACATGTCGTCAATAGACTGTCTTGCGTTGTGACGGTCACAGCACCAAAATGTCGCGAAGTAGAGTGTCTTGCGTTGTGACGGTCACGCCACCAAAATGTCGCTAGTGATGCAGTGGACAAACTGACTCCTCTGTTGTTTCATCAACTTAAGTTTTTACGCGATCTCTGTTTACAAATTTAGCCCTTTTATAATAAAGTCATTAGGTAATTTAATTATAATACATCAAGATAAAACTAAATAGACTCAGTAATTAAAAGATAAACCTCGCGTGCTCCAGCTTACAATAACAACATTAAAAACATATTAGCATACCACGGATTACAAGATACTCGTTACATGAGATAAACTCTACGATAAATACTTCAAAATAGGACAGTAACAAACAACATAGACACGCGGGTGGAAAAAAAGTCAAACAAACGTAACCAATAAGGAAATGCTATACACACGCACCAAACTAGCACCAATACTGGTGACAAGGTCGGCTGATGTACGTCCAATGTTTAGGTCCAACCGACATGTTAAAGATAGGCGGTCGTAAACTCTGGTCGGTCTGTTCGTCACTTGAGCCAATCCCTGTCCCTCCGCAGTCGGATAGGAGTTAGTAAAAATGAGTGAGCTTAGTTTACAACCTGGTGGCCGAACATGAGGGTGCATCATTCAACAGTGACGGTTTCCATTCTTGGATCCACAACCGATCAAGCAAATGCGGTGGTCCTGCCCGCACCTTTAAATAGAGTTGTTCTGCAAGTAGATCTGCTCAATTTGCCAGGCGCACCGACACTGACACGCGACGACAAGAGAGGAAGGCAGATCTTTAAGGAGCCCTTAGCTAATTTGCTATGAACTTGAAAGGAGATTTAGGATGTTTGGAATATGATAACAAGATAAGCATGGCAATTAATTAGAATTAATGTTCTTCAATTTTTGAGTGCGGAGTTCCACCGATTTCTCAGAACGAACGTGGAAGGTGCGGGCATCCCTGTAAAAAATAAGCTATGCCGCCCGTCAGCATTAATCAACGCAAATACTCAGCTCTTGTTGCTCGCGACAAAAACTAATTAAATATGGTATTCTCAGACATGCTTATCTTTCAGTCACCATCTCTCTGCTGACAAATGAATTCAGTAAGCCAGACTTACATTAACATTAAAACAAGAAGCTTGCTAGAATTATCTATCATGGAAGGAGGCAAGCTGCTTTGCTGGCTTGCATCACTAACCTTAGATCCTACCATGAAGAGAAGGAAAGTGGCAATGTCACCACCTCCTGCCCTCAGACTCACTCAAGCAGGGAAGATAACTCGCCATAACTTTTATGTCTACATCTGGCCAAGGGATTCCAGCTGGTCGAATCCCCTAGATCTGCGACGCGCACAGATGGTTTGTGAAGGAGGAAAGCAGGATCCGAGAGGGAAGGAATTCCATCACTTGGCAAAGGTGAAGCTTTCCCTAGTCTTTTCATCAAAGCTAAAAATTTGGGGAAACGCGTTGTGAGCAGAGACTTAAAGCGCTCTCAATCAGGCACAGTAGCTTGAGGGTGGCGTACATGGTCATCCGGTATATCAAGTGGTAATGCTGGGTCTGACTCGGTCTCAAAGCCACGTTGATCGCAATGAGCACTTTTTAAGACCTGATCAATCCCAATCTATCGGATGCTGTCATCCAATGGTTGTATATCTACCCAGAGACTTAGAGCAGCGCCTTCTGATCACGGTGATTCTCATGCTCCCTGAACGCCCACGTTGGTACCCGACTGTCACTGTCGATTAGATGAAATGCCTTTGCCAGAAAATTGTGTGAAGGTCTTGTACGGCGTTATATTGATCTGTACAACGAAACGAAGATCCTGCTGGTCTGCGACCTTACTAAGATACTCTTTAAGCAGACACACCTAGCATGCCAAAAGCCTAGCCACCCCAGTCCTTGTTCGCCAACCCTGCTCTACTAGTTGGACAGCAAACTTTCTCACTGCGCTCGATGTCGCCGACAAAGTTGCCTGCTTTAGCTCCTGCATCGGCCAAAATATCCCTCCTTGCTCGACACCAAGCTTCTGGTTTCTTTGGTGGTGTCGGTCCGTACCAGTGTGTGTCCAGATCTCTAGCGTCCAAAGCTTTGGGCGGCCAGTGGCAGCAGTGGTTTTCCTGGGAATCAGCTTGCCAGAGAAGTGGAAAGATTTGGAGGGAGGAGGATGGAGGCCCAAGCCGCAACGCCAACCATCGTCTTTGGTTTTAGCAGGGTTCGGTCAAGCCCGCTGAGCTTCAAAATTGCGGTTATGCAACCTTGTTTCTCATCATGGCAACAAATAAACAAATATTTGTTCCGAAAAACACGTCCATGGTCAGCGCAAGCATTGAATGAAAGCAGGCATGGATACCAAGTTTTAACTTTTAATCACGCCGCATGTTCCGTTATGCAATTACAACCGGCCGTTGTGTAACGTTAATTTTTTCCTTTTCTCTTGATCAACTAAAATTCTGAATCTTTCGGTTGAGCTAATGGCAAAATGTCCTTATTAATTTCAGTGATGCGCTAATAATTTACAATGGAGCAGCTCAAGGGAAAAATTTTCGTATATTCCGTTGTTGGCTGCCCGTACTGCATTCGTGCCAAAGGATTTCTTGATGCCAAGAACCTGCCTTACATTGATGTCAACGTTGATCAAAATGCTGAAGCAAGAAAGATGCTATTGGAGAGAACTGGAAGGAAAACTGTTCCCCAAATATTTTTCAATGAGAAGCACATTGGTGGATGGGATGACTTGCAAAAGATTGTAGGTGTTGAACTCTTTATGTTAGTTCAAAGCTTCAATTTATTGTCGTGCTCCGATCTGTTGGGTATGGATTTTTTTGCAGCTACATATCACCCATAGGAACTCCTGGTTGAATATAGTTAAGTGGCATCGCTAAGTATTATGTTAATCTAACGTCGAAAATCTAACTTGCATTTGCAATGGGTGTGATTCCATGCTCTAACTGTTGTTTTGGCCCGGTTTTACTTTCACGTTTCTGCTGTCCCTCTGCAACTTAAATATATATGACACTAGTTGCATCAGCGCAATTGAATGTGGTGTATTTCATTAAAGAATTGGATTAGTATTGCTTCTGAGTTCTTGATATGAGCTCTGTGCCATAAAGAAAGAATTGTCATTTGTTTGAATGGCTTACAAATAGAATTTATAATTGTAGTAACTTGTTCTGTCTTTCAGCCACAGGAAGATTTTGAAAAATTGGTACAGATGGTTAAGGAAAATGGACTGCCTGCTGGTTTACCAGTTTATGTTACTGGGGGTGATGTTGCAGGTAGTTATTATGCTGTTTTTAAGTAGGCCTCTTGCCATATGTGTTGACAATTTTAGAAGTATTAGCCTGTGAATATTCACCAGAGTACCTTTGAGGTCATTTCCCTTGTCAGTCACTTTGTTTATGACATAAGCAGGTTAATCTGGCAAGGTAATGGAAACATTGCGTTAAACGTCTTAAGCTACCTAGTATTAATGTTCAAAGTGCATATCTTAGTTAAGGAAGTTTTTATAGCTTGCTTGTCTCCTTTTCATCTAGATTCCTTTGAGTTTCAATGTGAGCTTGACGAATATGGTGTCCTAGTTCAAGAACTTAAAAAGAGTGGCTTGGTCAAAGATCAGAAGCGAGGCTTGTGGACGTACAAAAATGCTTTTGTTGGGAGAGAAGCAGTAGATTGGCTTGTTCATCAAAAAAACCTTGGTATGAGATTGTCCCGGGCCCAATTGATTTTCTCTCATTTCTGACAGTGCTTATGACCATTGTGTTTATTGAGATATCTTTTTGCATGTTGTTCAATAAAAATAAAAGGGTTGACATAGCTAGATTACCATAGTTCTGATAAGGTTTTTTGAATTCCATATTTAGATTTAAGGTTAGGCAGTTCATGTATTTACAGTTTATTGCAAGATTTGTGACTTACTATTCGTGTTCATATTTTGCTCAGTTAAACGCAATTGTGTGGAGTGTTTGTTGTCTCCATTTACCTAATGAGTCTTTGTCCCATAAATTACGGCTGGCAATTTCCACATATGGTGAATTAAAGCATCAGACGCAGCTTCTCAGTTTTAGTGAACAGATGTTGTTGTTTTTGTTGGCAAAGAGCCAGAAGTATTCCGTGAGGCGCATCAAATTAAGTCATTTGTAGTTTCTTTTTAATGGGGCCTCTCATGGAGCTGAAGAACTCAATATTTTCTTTTGAAAGTAGCCTCTGAAAACTGGTGGATGGTCCGACGATCGTGAGTCTGTCATTGACCTAATCCCTGTTACCAGGAGAAACTCTTCGTGAAGACCTTCGCAGCAGACGATGAAGTCTTACAGTTGCTGGTTCAGTCTTAAGTGCTTCGCCAAGCAGGGTTGCTTCAAAACTGGGCCACTTACCTGCTTGCCCGCCGCCGACCGCCGTGTGGAGGTTCTCCTAGTTGCTCGGCTGCAGCGAAGGAGTATTTACTTTCACTCATTACTTCCGCGCCGCTTGCAACTTCACCCTTGCAGATGGACTCTTGCAGGGCTCTGTTTACGCAAATGTTCAGCGGTCGGAGTCCGTTAGTTAATCTTTATTGAACTTTTTACCACGGTAGTGGTTACGACACGGAAGGTGATCCAGCCTGCCTCTTTGCATACGCTTCTACGAGCCTCTCTGTCATTCTCTCCAGCTGGTTGTTATTGGCCGTAACGATGATGCTGGCTAAAAATCTTTCGATTAGCAGCTTCTTGATCTTAAGAATGAGCACAGGTTCTGATGAATACTTTGGAAGGCAAGATATCCGTGAACGCCACCTCATTGTTGCCTGCGGTGTGTGTCGATAGCGTTCACTTAACATTTTCTGAACTTTATGGCTCTCGTTGATGTCAAAAGTGATATATATGTATATATGTGTGTGTGTGTGTGTGTTTGTGTTTGTGTGTGTGTGTGTGTGTTGATAATAATATTCTGCTGCAATTGGTGCGGCAAATGAGCAGCTTTCCTTTGTACCTTAAAGGGGTTGTGGCACCACGGCTGTCTTGTCAGGGCGGAAAAGATGACGCCTTTTCGAGGAAAGCATTAAAACTGGAATTGTTTGATCTTCTTATCGTGTGCTGTAGTTGTTGTTGTTGTTGTTTTTGTTTTTTTTTACCGTGGGGACGCTTTATGGGGCTGTTCCTTGTTTATTGATCAATCCTCAAGTTCTTCTTGCACTTACAGCTACCTCTCCTTGAACAGTGCAATCTCTATTTATTCGCATTAAATTACTGCATTTTCATGTTCTTGCTGCCTCGACTCTCAAATCAGAAATTCTTGGATGTGGAATTCGTTTGGTGGACCATGAATAAATGCTGGTTTGCAGCATACCTGGCTTCTGGTGGCGTACAGATGCCTGCGAACATCAGTGGGTTGTTGAAGAGCCAGAAGTTCCCCCGGTTGCGCTGTCCATTGATCGTCCGTGACAGCAAATGAGGATGTAGGTTGAGCCTCTCAAGGAGCTAAATAGCTTGTTACGTGCCCTCAAGCGTAGATTCGGTTGACTGGTCGATGCTCCAACGATCGTGAAACTGACATCGCCCTGTCCCCTGTTACCAGGTGACACTCTTCGTGGAAGCCTTCCCAGCGAACGACGAAGTCGTACTTTGCTGGTTAGGTCTTCTCAGGAGATTCGCCAAACAGGGTAGCCACAAAAATTTGCCACATGACCTGCTTGCCCACCGACCTCCGCGTGGAGGCTCTCCTAGTTGGTCGGCGCATGCGAGCGTGCTTGGCTTTCGTATACTGATCTTGAATAGCTTCCGCTGTAGTGTACGCATTAAGTCTATAGTTTAGCAGGAGATAGGTCAACAGAAAAATTTAACCGATTTTGGACCTCGATGCAAACTTAAGGCTCTCCGATGGTTGAGTAGTAAGCAAGAGAAACTTTCTTCCTACCTGCTAGATCGAGACGCGGCAGTGGAAATGCTTCGTCAGATAGTCGAGCGCCATTTTGGACATGGTGTGAAGCGGAAGGACGTATCGTTCCAAGATGATACCTCCGTGTATCGGTTTATTGAGGATGACGAAGGCAATGCACTAAATGGTGATGTCCAGTCGCAGTGTGAGCCTAGACCTGGTATGTTGCTTTAGTTCGCTGTAGTTTTTTATAGCTTGTTTTCAGTTTTTTTATAGTTGTGCATGGCTATTGCTATCCGTGTTTCTCAGAGCCCTTACTTTCTACGGCGCCATCCTAACTTAGTGTGCTACGTTCTCCCTGAGATAATGTCTGCGCGAGGGTTCCTTGTATCAGCATGTGGTAAGAGTTTTGCAAGGGTTTGGATATAGAGGGGGGCACTCCTTAGTGACGTCATCCTATGCATGACTCGGGGGGTCATCCGATCCAGACTGAATGCTGTATGTTTAGTCTATTATCTCGCAAGCTGGATGAGTTGCCTGAAGAAATGTTGCACCCTTTCAGGCTGCAAAGAAAAGAAACTCAGCCATATGTGCCATGGGCCATTCCTGGGTTGGCTGCTCTTATTTTTGGATTTGGTTTTTGGCCTTTGGCGCTTTCTGCGGTGGCAGAGGTTCTTCCTGTATGTGATCTTGAATGCTGATGTGCCCTTGCGCGAAGAACGTAGTTACTGTCCAATGAGCAGAGGTACACATCCTCGGTGTTTATATGTGCATGCGTGTGATTGCTGTTAGGTTATGATGACTAGTCGTGCAGCACTATGGTTCTTCACAGCGCTTTAGCGGGCCTTTGCACACCATAGCGGGAGAGTGATTGCACACCATAGCGGGAGAGTGATTGCACGATAAAATCCTTTTCTGAGAGCATGGCCATTATTCTATGCCTTGACGAGTGGATATATAAGTCTATATATAGGTTATGTGTAAATAACTATCTGGACATTTAACGTGTCTTTTGTTTGTTGCAGTCATTTCACATTCTTGTTTGCTGTACGAATGGTATTTTGATTATTTGTTTCTTCCTTGCATTATGAGTAAACCTGCCTGGATCGTGATCTTTGTCAATTGATGTAGTTGTCTAACCTTTCCCTAATTGTTGCGGAGTATTTTGTAAGCATCTAGGTTGAAAGAATAATATTGCTGAGCAGAAATTCATAATACAACGTGTTGAGTTCAATGTAGAGTTGTTCCCATTTAGTCGTGCTCAATCCTCTTCTGCGTATACTTAGTTTTGCATGAACGTTGTTTGCTTTCGTAGTCAAGGCCATGGTTCTTGAGTTTCTTCATCTTAGATGCTTTTTTTTTAATTTCATGCCCGAGTTGCCATTGTCTTTCGCTGGGTTGAAAGTTGCATGTCACTCGCCACGGACGGTTATTTTGTAACACTCATGTGCCTTATGGCGAAAGATTTGTCGTTGATTGTCGATTTGTTGTATATTGGTCCATGTTCTTGTTGCAGCATCCGAGCTGGGCGAAGAGTTGCGGCAACTGATACTGAATATATACAGCGGTCACCTATCGAAAGATGGCAAGGTAGGCATGCTCTGGTGAAGCCGCAAGTCTGCTACACCGATTGTTTCTAGCCTGATGAAGCTTGTTTCATGCGTTGTGTTAGATCGTCTGTGTGTGTGTGTGTGTGTGTTGGGGGGGGGGTGGAATGTGGGAGGATAGAACGTTAAGTGTGGGGCATGTGTCTTGATGCGAGCGACCGTCGAACTCTTATGTCTACCACTGAGGTATCGGATGGTACCTTCTTGTACCTTGCGACGTCAACTTGCGAGGTGACGAGTTATGAACTATTGAACTACATTTCCTTCGACTGTTGGAGTGGGCGCAAGTAAAACCAAGGCGCGTACGATTTCGTTCTTCTTGCCAGCAGTCCCTTGCATAGTGGTTGGGGTCTTGCTACGGGCACGGGTGGCGATGCTATTCCTAGCCGTCTCGTATGAGCTTGAGACCAGCTACAGTCATACGACGCCACTTCGACTTATGTAAGTCTGACTTACGTAAGATAGGCTGACTCTTACTGTACTATGACGTACCACGTCGTCATAAATCGTTTATATATTAAGTCATGTTGTTATTTGTAGCGTGCTTCCGGCTCGCCTATTATATATTTACTTTTATATTTAGTTATTTGTAATGCCCATATCTTTTCGCCTAGTTATTGTTTGATTCTGCTGCGCTTCCATGGCACGAACGTTTTCTTAAGCCCTGGGGCCTGCTTTCCAACCATTTTTCTTAACTTTATGCCTTCTTTTGTTTTCATCGTGCATTAAATCGTTTTTGGAGCAGGTGATTGGTATTTAGTTGCTGGTTGCAGCGGTTGTTTCGCTCTCGAGGATGGGGTTTGTAAGTGCTTGGTGTAGAAATTTGAGAGTATGCCTATGGGACATGCAGTAAACCTTTTTCCAGTGCCTGTACCTAGCATAATATTTGCATGCCGAATTTACTGTTCGCTATCACTACGCATTTGTTAGCTGCTGATCATCTTAATTTATGTGAAATAGGAAGTGGACTATCAGTCGATTGCGTCCGACGCCAACTTTTCCAAGTACCTGCAACGCACTGCCGAGCTTCGCCGTGTCAAAGTGGAGTCTGCTACCAGGGAAGAGAAGCTAGCTTTCTTCATAAACATCTACAACGCTCTCGTCATACACGCCTTCGTTGAAGTAGGACCTCCAGCTAGTCTTTGGCAGCGATACAAGGTATTTAAGTCAGCTTCGAGTACGATAAAAATTCTGTGAATCGTGTGAATATACATGTTTGCTGTATGATCCTTCGCTTGGTCATAAGACATCTTTTGTCCGTGCGAGAAATTCCAATACCATTTTTATTATGTTGTGTATAGCGCATGCATTAAGTCGCGATATCTTATGCATGACCATGCAAGAGAGGTTCCACCTTACATAGGGTAGAATTAAGTATGTTTCCACTTAAGTCGTTCTGTTATTATACCTGCTGCTTTTGATTTTTTTCTTGTGATAGTGGCTGTAGTGGCGGTTTTCGGAATAAATTAAACGTCTGATGCTGCTAAATCGTAAATTCGACGAGTGTGTTGTGGTATGAATTACGCATAAATGGGAGTAAATGTTGAACTCGGGACATCATTACTATTGTTATTGCTATAGGTGATCAACTTGTAAACTTTTTAGCGTTCGGCTTTATGTTGTGCTTAATTTACGCGTTCGCAAACATTTAAGCGTAGTGTTTGGTCTGTGGTCCTGGGAATGGCTGCCTTCCCCCATTATTTCCTTGCAGTTTTTCAATACAGTGAGCTACATCATCGGTGGCTACACATACTCTCTGAATGACATTGAAAATGGCATTCTGCGAGCTAACCGCAAAGCCATAGGCGCCATTAAGAAGCCTTTCAGAAAATCTGATCCTCGCCTGAAGATTTCACTTAAAGAACCCGAGCCAAGAATTCACTTCGCTTTGGTTTGCGGTGCAAAGAGCTGTCCTCCTATCAAGACCTACTCGGCATCGGTGGGTGCTTATATAAGCTTGGCTCTGCATATTTGTACGTATGGTTGTATTTATGCATGTACGTTATATTATATATATATATATATACTCTTAGTGAAGACATCTTGAGGAAAGTAAATCTTCATTAACAGTGTAACTTCTTGTATGGAAAAAACTTTCTCACAATTTTTACATAACAAATGTTTCGGGAGCTCTGGATGCTACCGTCTTTCAGCTGTTAATATATATATATACATATATATATATATATATATATATATATATATATATATATATATATATATTCTTATGACAGTATCAATCATCCGAGTAGTAGTATTGGTATGCACTCGTGTACTTGTGTGTGTCTTTATCCTTGTGGGTTATGTATGTGTATGGATGCGGCAGCATCGATGATGTACGTATCGTGTGTGCGTGGACGTCATGTTTGAATTTTGATTTGAGATATTTTTGTTTCCACAGGAGCATTAGCAAAGGAAGCTAGTCAGTGCGCTATAGAAGCACGCTGTTTTAAAAAATATATGCTGGTTTGGGAATTGTTTTTCTCTGTGGCCTCCAGGATGCCGACATAGTTTGCCGACTTGGTGATATCATGATGGTGCATTCTGGTTTAGGATATTGATAATCAACTTCAGCTTGCTGCAGAGTCTTTTCTTGAGGGTGACGGTGTTGCTGTTGACATCAAGAAGCGAGAAGTAGGTTAACTGCCGCACAGCTTTACTCTGCGCGCATTGCATGGCGGTTTTTTTATTATTATCTTTTACGAGCACGAGATGGGTCGTTTGTGTGTGTTTATATGTGTGTGTGCGTGTGTGTTTGTGTGTGTGTGTGTGCTCAAGACACCTCTCGATCTGAGCTTGGGAGAGCTCCTTGTAAAAGATTCAAACGGTGTCACAGGCTTTTCTGTGCAGCCAAGTCAGAATTTTTTTTTTTGCCTGCACCAGGCAACGCCTTGTCGCTAAAAGCTCCAATTTGTAAGTGATGATTCAGTCTTAACTCTTTTGTTGATCTAGCGCTGTATGAGCAAAGCGTGACTACTGCGTTTAATTGTTCATCGCTTTGAAATAAAAGTTTGATCTACCTGGCGCGTTGATTCCGATGAATGGGAATGCTAGCTATGGCTCTTGCTTGCAGTTTTCGTTATGTCCGTGGAAGATATAGGAAACTTCTTCTAATCTGCCTCTATAATGCATGGCTGGTCTCGCAATCAGACTGACAAGCAGTTCTGCTATTCTGCTATTGTGTGAACTACGTGCACTGTAGTTATTCCGTCGTATGATTGATGTCTCATTGGAGTGGTCTCGGCAGGATAGCTTTTTACAACTTTTCCTAGGTGAGCCGTGGTGAGAAGAGTGCCTGGGTGACATACTGCTTAACTTTCCGTCTTCATGCAGGTTCGTGTTAGCCAGATTTTGAAGTGGTACAAGG
Source organism: Craspedacusta sowerbii (assembly GCA_003687565.2). Classification (NCBI taxonomy): domain Eukaryota; kingdom Metazoa; phylum Cnidaria; class Hydrozoa; order Limnomedusae; family Olindiidae; genus Craspedacusta; species Craspedacusta sowerbii. The sequence continues at coordinate 11,464 of QQSS02206556.1, forward strand.
AGGACTTTGGTAGGAATAAGGAGGAGGTATGAAAATCCAGACTTGTTTCGCGTGCATCGTTGTTGCCATTAGGCCCATTCTATATCTAGTTTGTCTTAGATATCTCATCTCTCTTTCATTCTGTCTCCCTCCCTCTCTCTCGCTCTCTGTCGTTGTGTCTCTATTCTATTCTATCAATATATATCTATATCTATATATGTATGTATGTATGTATGTATGTATGTATGTATGTATGTATGTATGTATGTATGTATGTATGTATGTATGT
>QQSS02206567.1:0-11730 GCA_003687565.2 Craspedacusta sowerbii
AGTAGTAGTAGTAGTAGTAGTAGTAGTAGTAGTAGTAGTAGTAGTAGTAGTAGTAGTAGTAGTAGTAGTAGGAGTAGCTGTAGTATAACAGTAATAGTAGTAATAGTGCTAGTAGAAGCAGTAGTAGTGCTAGTTATAGTACCAAGTAGTACCTAATAGGATCTATTGTTAGTAGTATAACCCTAGATGTCGTTGTTGTTTAAATTGATTACTTTTTTTGATTTTTGGTAAATTATCGTAATTCATTATAAAAATTTAATAATATATTAATTAATGTAAAATAATTATTAATAATTTAATAACTTTAATTATAATATAGAATATTTTTAATAATTTAAATTGATTAAATTTAGAATTTGCATGGAAGCAGCAGAAATAATTTCATTGTTTTGCATTGCAGAAAATTCAGAGTGGTGTTATCAACTGTCTTCGTCTGGTGAAGGCCGATGCTTGGAAGGCTACGTGCAGGCCGGAATGGCCCGCTATTCTCCACAACTTGAGTGTGCTTCAAAACAGCCTCAGGCTGCGAGCGACCTTAAACCGTGTGGGCTTGTGCGAGCCCGATTGCTTCTACTTCAGTGTTGATCATTTTCTGGTAAGTTTTATTTATTCTGAGATAAGCATGAAAACGAAAGGTGTTCACTTTGACTGATCCATCTCTGTTGATGAAAGCTCCATCTTTAAATTTCTGTGTATTTCTTTTTAAAGACCCAGAATACAATTGCTCATCTTTAATCACGGCGACTTGCTTCAAGGAATCAGATGGTTTTGGAATCCACACCTCACAACGGCAACTTGGTCCCTAGATCCACGTGGCCTTGCACTCCCCCCTCCCCCATTCTCTCTTTGAAGCACGGAGCAATAGGATAGCAGACGTCAGCTGCGGTGGTCTGCGATGCCTTGGAACCGCATACGGAAGAAGCTTTTACTGCAGACTCAGAGCTAAAGAAACAAGCGCTATCTAATGTGCCAAGAGGGATGAAACCTTGAGTTATTGTTGTGGTTGTTGTTTTGTTGCTGGTTTTCCTCCTTGACTCCTAGCGTCGTAAGAGAATAGTCCATTTCGTTATCTGTATGTAACAGGCGAGTGTTGAGTATGCCGTTCAGGACGTTGCGGGAGTGTCCTCATATGAAGACCAGAGCTCGTCGGGGCCTCCATTGTCCAACAGTGTACCTACCAGACCGGTGCAGTGGACCTCGTTGCGGTCTTGCTTATCGAAGGTAAGTACTATATTTTATTGTGTGCGTCGTGGATGGCTCTCGTAATTCTCTCTCCCTTTCGCAATACTACCTCTCTCTCTCTCTCTCTCTCTCTCTCTCTCACACACACACATACGCACGCACACCGCCTATCCGTCTCCCTTTCTCTCGCTGACTTTCTTACTAACTGCGGCTAGTCATGGCGCCCCTCTCCATGTTTATTATTCTTTGGCTCTCTCTAACCCTCTCTCTTGCATTTTGTCCCTGTCCCTCTATCTCTCTCTCTCTCTCTCTCTCTCTCTCTCTCCCTCTCTCCCTCTCTCTCTCCCTCCCCCTCCTTCGCTCCCGCCCCCCTCCCCCCCCCCCCCCCCCTTCCCCGTTCTCTCTCTCTCTCTCCCTCCCCCTCCCTCTCCCCCCCTCCCTCTCTCTCTCTCTCTCTCTCTCTCTCTCTCTCTACTCCCCTGATCTCTCTCTTTTCCTCTCTCTCTCACTTTCTGTCTCTCTCTTGTTGCCTGTTTTTCTTTCTTATACTTGTTATCTCTGTCCCTCTCATGTATCTTTAACTTTGCAATATAATATTTTTCTTTCACTTGATTTGTCTTTCTTTTTCCTTTGCATCTTTCTCTGTCTGTCTGTTCTTCCCTATACCTCTGTCTTCGTCTCTCTCTCTCTCTATGTCTCTCTCTCTCTTTCTCTCTCTCTCTCTCTCACACACATACTCACGCTCTCTCTCCCTCTCTGTCATGCTCTGTTTCTCCCTGCCCAGTCTTTCCGTCTGTTGTTGTTTTTTTCTGGCTGCGTGTCTGTCTGTCACATATGTCACTCATTCTCTCAGCATAACATCGACCTTTTGATCGTCTTCACATTCGCCATAGGGTCTCTCCTTTGGCTTCAGTAGAAGAGTTTAAGAGTACGTCCTTTGGAGCTCTTAGAACATATTTGATGCACATGTCTGCCCTATCTGTCTTAAAAGAAAGCCGAATGGAGTGCGCTCGATGTTTCGACGAGTTTTCTATTTTCCCTAGATTGTGTACGGATCGCAGGTGACGAATACTTTTGATGGCCAGGCGTTATCAGCCCTCATCGACTTCTGGGTGAACGCTTCCTCCACTAGAAAGGACTTCGAGTTGTCCAAGGGTATGACGCGTCACTTTTGCTCTGGCCTCTTCTTGCAGCAATAAAAACCTGTCAAGATTGGGTTGTAGCGGCATTTGACTTCGCTCTTTAGTTGTTCTAGCATGTTCTTGCACACAAGTCTGTTCTTGGAGACGCAGCGATACGTTTCTGTTCATACATGATGAAAACTCGAACGAGTTTTGGTCGCGCTATCGGTAGCTGTTTATCGTTTTTGTCAAGTGATACTATGTTTCTGTTTGTTTTCCACGTCTTGCTTGGCAACACTTGTTTATGAGTGTTTGTTTGTTTGTATGTTTGTGTGTGTTTGTGTGTGTTTGTATGTGTGTGCGTGTTCTTATGTGGGTATGTGCATGGGTCGGTATATGTTTTTTTCTTGCATGCGTGTGTATGTGTTCGCGTGTTTGTGTGTGTATTTGTGTGTTTGCTTGTGTGTGCGTTGGTGTGGGTGTGTGCGCGCGTGCATGCTTCTATGAATGTGTTTTCGTCTCTAGCAAAGTACAAGCTTCCGGCCTTGCTATTTACCAATGGCGTCAAGTCGCAAGCAGTTTTCCAGGCCCTGGAGAACCAAGCTGAAAATCTCTTCGAAACGATGGAGTTTTGCGGGATCTATGACTCTGAAGAGGTTTCAAACCCTACTTTTATTTTTATTAAGCCGTAAGGGGAACTATGTTTGAGCTTCCGGTCAAGTTCTATCCCTGGAAAATGATGCGGTTTCCGTTCACCTCGACCTATCAAAGATGGCAGCGTTTGTTATTGATTGAAGATCTAGATTGAAGACATGTTTAACTATTAGATAAGATGCATGAACTAAGTCTAGCAAATGGAAAATTACGAATAGCTTTAGAGGATGGTGGGTCTTTACTATCATTTTTGTATATTTTTTCTAATGCGCTATATTAGTAACAAAATTGACGAGAAAAACAATGATAATATCCGTCTTACCTAACAAAAAACTGGCAAAAGTAAAGCAAAACATAAAACCCCCTGAGGAGAGGACAATTAAACAAACTGTAACTCTACCGGATTCAGGAAAATCTTGCGCTTGTGATACGTATTTCTGCTTGATTTCAATCTGTCTGCTTGTTGGTGCTTTTAAAGCCGCTCGTAATGTAGCATGCCAGATCCTGTCGGTCGCTTATGCTGTGAAAATTGCTGCAGTTGAGGGCTTTTATGATTCGTTTCACCATTCTCTCTAATCCACCTTTTTGTTTTCACAGACTATCTGTTGGGCGGGCCAGTATGTCCTCACGCGCCTCAATTTGCTCCTCGACTCATTGCCACGTTCTTGCACCTTGCTCGGCCCAGGCTCAATCAACGAAAGCGCCGCGGCCTGCGAAAGCGGCCCGGTGGTCGTCTGCAGCGGCTCACGCCAGCCACAGGGGGCCAGCTACGCGCAAGTGTTCAAGGCTGGCGTTTTTGCAAGCGCTTCGCGAGCGGCCTTGCTTTGCGTCAGGGAAACTAACCTGAGCGAAGTAGCAACGGTGGCTCTGAATCGCCTCCCGCGGCTCTGGAGCAAGGTTCGACCTTAGGACTATATTTTGTTGCGTTTTATGGTGATGCAGAAGAAGAAACAACATTTTTTTCAAGCAAAACCGTGAGCCGTTCCGCAGCATGATTGTGCTTTTATTTTCCTTTATCTCAGTATTTCCTTTATCTCTCAATATTGATTTGCTTTGCGTTTGTATTTCTTTGGTTTGATAGTTTCCAATTTGCTTCTTAATTATTTTCTAGGACTTTGTCAGCGACAGAATTAAGAAGAGTGGTGGACTGACCCCGTACAACCTGTGGCTACTCGCTGAAATAGATGCAGTCGGAAAGTTGCACCACACGATAAGAAGTTCTTTACAAGTAACGATCCGCTTTTTATCCCTCTATTTAACAGTCTAAAACCTTGAAAAAGGAGTCTTTTTTGTCCTGCGACGGAAATGAAATGTAGCTACATCCTCTGCGTTGCATCACTTGGGATGTCTTGGTAAAGGGGGGGGTGTTAGAAGCGGGCAGTATTCTGAAGGTCTGTCCACATGCATTCGATGGGAACGTGTATACTATGTGCCTCTGTGAGGTATTCCAATAGTTGGGACATATTTTTCCCAGCGACCACAACTGCTTCATATGATGTTTTCCGTTGCTGTCGGGTGATGAGATGTTGTTCTTGTTGTTTTTCAGTTCTTGTGGTTTTTCTGTTGTTTTCGTTGTTGTTCTTGTGGTTGTTGATGCTTCCTGCGCTAAACAAAGAGCACTACCGTTTTTTATCTCTGTTGTGGCTTCATCCATGTATGAGATGGTTCTGAGCTGATCTCATGATGCTGGCTTGATGGTGCGAATTTTGTGCGATTGTGCGTAGAGGTCGTTTACTTATTTGCTTTTGTCTCGTGTACTTGGACGTCGCTCGTGTACTTAGATTTAATTATTATATATATACATATATATATATACATATATATATATATATATATATATATATATATATATTTGTGATGTTGTGCGTTTCGGAAGTGGTGCTGACTATGAATACCGTGGGTTTCATGCTCCTCATTCTTCCGCGATTGCTTGTTTCAAGCATTAATACACATTCATCACACACCAACACACATTATTACACATGCGAATAACACATTTAAGGCTGAATCCCTTCCAGCTGATCAAAGACGCCTGCGACGGTAGCTCTCTCGGGCTGATCTGCCGTCAGTCAGTATGCGATGATGCGCGCGACCTGTACAATCTACGCGTGCCACAGCGGTGGTGTCAGCTGGCTGGTCCATCCTGCCCTCCATCCCAGTGGCCGCTGTCCGCATGGCTGCAAGATTTCCAAAGTCGCTTCGGCCACATCGAGAAAGTACTCTTGCAGGTGCGTGAATGACGTGCCAGTTTAGAGTACAGAACTGTCACTCAGTGGCCCCCGGAGTATTGCATTAACGCGGTTGTTGTTTTTGATGTTGCTGCTTTTGTACTGCTTGAATATGAGGTATATGAAGCTATATGTTGTCGACACGCACGTTCGGCCGCCTTCACGTTTCTTCTACGTTTATCGCGTTCCTCTTCTTCTTCTTTTCAGGGCCGCGAAAAGATGCCGGCGTATTGGCTTGGTGCGTTCTTCTATCCGAAAAGACTTCTTTCGGTGGTTCTTCAGGTCAGGGTCATGTCGTAGCTTGTTGTCGCTGCGCGTAATTGTTTCTCTACGTTGTGGCACCATCTGGCCTTCTTACTATTTCCTTTTGAGTGTCGCCCAAGATGCTTAGCTCCGCCTAGCTACAGCGTTTACCTCTATTTAATAGCTACGATTTTAGTTAGCTTTCCAAATGGTCAAAGTAGCGCTAAATTCACAACAGCTTTCAGAAAAAAGACAACTCATTTCGGTTTGTAGAACATGTTTCGATCAGCTTTGATCGTTTTCAACTAATACAAAAAATTACATCAAAGGCGTTTGAATAAGAGGACGTGAATACACCAATCAGTCAGTAATTGACGTTACAAATGCGCACTCGGCAACCGATGGAAAATTCCAAACGGGAAGGCACAAAATAAACTAACAATAAACAATTAAAAAAAAAAACACGAGGGAACAACAGGTGTAAGCAAGCGCGCGCAAATGCCGAGGAGAGAACGAAGTAAGAACGAGAGTAAAAAAGAAAGGATAGATCTAGATAGAAAGAGTAAGAGCTAGATGGTTAAGTTGAGCGTTAATGTTAGGTTTTATCCATTGAATAAACATTGCCTTCTTTAGTTTACGCTGAAAGTCTGTCGGCGCTTCATCTAAAACAGAAAAACAAAGATCAGTACACTGGCGCATACAGTCCTCATTCGCTTGCAAATGTTTGAAAAAATGCGACAAGACTTATCTCTTCCCAAGTGCTCATCAATCCGAGTTTTAAGGTGTCTGGAGGATTCTCCAATGCAGCAGGCACTACAGCCAGTGCAAACAAATTTATAAATACGTCCGGATTGTAAACACTTAGGAGGCGGGTTCTTTTTAAGGAAAAGTGAGACCGAGACTTAAATGAAATAAAAGTAAGTTTTATATCAATGCCTACGCAATACCTACTAACAATGTTACGAACTTTCTGGCTAGTTAAGTTAGATACAAAACCTATGTAAGGGAGTCTGTAGTAACGCGCTTTTTCACCCGTCGATATTCTACACTTGGATTAGCTTTGGATTCAAACTTGTTATGTAAATACGATTTTATGAATCTACTGATAAGGCTCTCGGAAATCGATTTTTTTGCTAAAATGCTCGAGATTTTTTCTAGATCTGTGTGGAACCCAGATTAGGAACTGTTGATTTTAAACACGCGATCGATGAGGGTTTTTATCAAGCCATTTTAAAATGAAATGGTGCAGAAGCTATTAAAGTTAGTAAGTAGACCGGCAATGTAGCTTCAAGGTAAATGGAGGTGGTGAAACAATCGCCATTTTTTCCATCTACTAAAGCATCAAGAAACGGCAGCTTCCGATCTGTCTCATATTCTACCGTGATACCGTGCATTGGAGAATCCTCCAGACACCTTAAAACTCGGATTGATGAGCACTTGGGAAGAGATAAGTCTTCTCGCATTTTTTCAAACATTTACAAGCGAATGAGGACTGTATGCGCCAGTGTACTGATCTTTGTTTTTCTGTTTTAGATGAAGCGCCGACAGATTTTCAGCGTAAACTAAAGAGGGCCATGTTTATTTAATGGATAAAACCTAACATTAACGCCCAACTTAACCATCTAGCTCTTACTCTTTCTATCTAGATCCATCCTTTCTTTCTTACTCTCCTTCGTACTTCGTTTTCTCCTCAGTACTTCCACGCGCTTGCGTGCACCTGTTGTTCCCTCATGTTTTTTTTAAATGTTAATTAATAGTTTTTGTGCCTTCCTTTTTTGAATTTTCCATCGGTTGCCGAGTGCGCATATGTATCGTCAAGTATTGACTGATTGGTGTATTCACGCCTTCTTATTTGAACGCTTTTGATGTAACTTTTTGTGTTAGTTTAAAATGATCAAAGCTGATTGAAACATGTCATACAAACTGAAACGAGTTAGCTTTCCTATTCGATTGTGACGCTACGTGGTTTACCTTTCAGGACGGGGTCAGGTGCGCAGAATCTCGTACGGCTCAATCTGAATCCTTGCTGCTCAAGACTGAAATGACTGGCAGAGACAAGGACCACGTAAGTTAAACGTTCCTGTGATTCAGAGGCCTCAGGTGTCGTCTGCTTGAATGCTCGGGAAGCAAGTCTCGCAAGCGTAATACATGTATTTTCCAATATAAATCTTCTTCAATCACGTAGTGCTTCCGGACAGGAAGTTATTCGAATCGTCTTTCAAAAATTATATAAAACAATATCAATGACTTAAGTTTTTCACCCCTTCAGGTTCGAGATCCACCGGCCGAGGGCATGTTCGTTTACGGCGTCTCCCTGTGGGGTTGCGCTTGGGAGAAAACTACGGGTGAAATTCTAGATGGCGCTCCAAAGAACGCACCACATAGTCTCTCTGTTATACACGTGCAAACGGTGGCGCGTTCACGGCGACCTCCTGTTGTCGGCGAGTTGCAGAAGGCCACCTTGTACGAGTGCCCCTGTTTTGCGACACGCTTTGAATCGCGCGACGTTCTATTTACAGTGGACGTCGAACAAAAAGACGTGCCCGCCTCTAGGTGGGCACTTCGGGGTTTGGCATGCACCCTCCGGCCGTTCTAGCCGACGCGCTCCGGCCGTTCGAACACGCGTCACTATGCGCGTTGCTTCCTTTCTGTGCTCTGTCGAACGTTTACGAAAGTTAGAAACTAAAGCATTGAAAATGGCCACGGTATTTCGTCTCCGTGAACATTTTTTTTTCTTGTTGAGACGTTTCTAGTATGAGATTTTTTGCGTTTATTAATGGTTTTTGAGCCGTGCTCCCAAAGTTCTTTTCTTAGTTCCTGAAGTAGAAGAGCCTAAATTTTTTTGGCAGCAATAGTTCCTACTGTGTTCAGAATTTTTATATGGGTATCATTCAGCTTATTTATTGTTTGCGAGTTTTCGTACGCGTGAAATATATCGGCTTTGGCCTGTATCCGTTGAAGCATTGTTTTTCATAGTTTATCTTTTACGGCAGACTTCAATCCTTCCCCCAACTCGTCAATTGATCTCACCCCCGACGCGGCAATTAGGCTGTCCTTTAACACCCCCCCCCCGTAATTAGACGTGGGACTACGCATAGAAGTATGAATTGGGCATAATTCTTAGCTATATAAAACAACTCTCACGAGCCACACAACATTATTCAGAAACAATGGTGGTAGCAAAGGAGCCAGGCCGGAGAAAAAAAAACGAAACATTCACCAAGCAACTTACTAAAACAAGCGAAAGGACCTTCGCACACCTCGACGGCGCATAGTTCCGCAAGCCATCATTTATCGCTGCAACTTAATAATCGCTAAAAAATCACCACCACTGAAAATGCGTCCTTGTCTAAATTGCTAGTAGATGAGGAGAAACGTTGACGAGAGAAACAAATAAGCAGCCAAAGATGTCATCGCAGCGCTAAATACTGATTTCCTTCACGAACGCAAACACACCTTATCTGAAAAACAGGACTTACGATAAAACGAGAGATTTGAAGTCATCCCGAGAATGTTAGCGTGGCTCATTCACATGTTAAAAATCCAGAAGCATCATCAGCACAGACCGCATGAACACAACTCTCAACGCTAGCCTGCCCTTAAATTCAGACACGCAATCAAACAATTAAAAAAGGGATTTACCAGGTAGCTGCAACATTTCCTCATATAGCTCAGATATCGTACAGCAGAAGAGCGAGAGCCTCTATCTGCACTTGCACAGAAGCATGCCACGAACATTTTGAAAAACCATCAAACAATCAAATATATATACTGTTCGTTAGCAAATATATGCACTGTTCAAAGCAAGCATCTTGAAAGCAACATCGACCACTACCATTTTACAGTTCTCTGGGTCACAAGATCTACGATGCTGACAAAAGATTTAATCCTACGAGCTAAGTAGCGATCTCTCTTGTCCATCCAACTCAAACTTCGCCAAGCCTTGATTGGCCAAAACCTGACCCACCAGGACATCGGTGTATTCACCAGTTTCCGAGTTTTCCATTGACATTCGATCATAAAGATGGATTTTTATTGGAACACAATCGGAGTCCTGTCAAGTTCAAAGACAAACAACATCAAAAACCGACTGAGCATGCAAAGATCAACAATAGCTAGAAAAAAAAAATACTCCAAGTTCGATCACATCACAAAATTCATGCAAACGAATACAACAACACTCTCACACACACAAACATACACACACATATACGGCACCAACAAGTGACTTCGAAACATGACAAGAAAGGAACCACGACGTCCAGAGCAACACCTGACCACAAAATAAACAAAAACCATGACAACCATACTAAAATGCAATCTTACAAAACTTCAACTTAAAGGTGGGGGGGGGGGGGGAAAGGAAGTGACATGGGTCATGGTGAAAACAAGGTACTTCACAATAGACGATGGACTTACAATAACTTGCGCAACCATTCGTCGATCAGCGCACATGTTGAAAGTGGCTTCCACTGATCTCTGTGGCCATTTCGTCGTTTGTACGAACGGAGGCATCCCATCGTCACAAGGCTGCAATCCAGCAATTGTGCACCGTGTCGACTGCATGGGCAGTTCCAAAAAGTCATTGGGCAGCCGCTTCAAACTGCAAGAATGCAATATATATATATATAAGCAAGCAGTAAGCAAGAAAAAACATATGGTTAACATAACGAGCGCTGCAAGCGTAACTACCAGCCAGCACAGAATGACCATGAAACAAGCGACATGTCCAATTCGCAGGTGGCGACAGCAAAGACGACCATGCCATGCGCTGCCTACGCAGCAGATCGTTGCATGGCCAAATAGTAGCTGATGTCTACACATGGGACCGCGGCAGACATAATAACCTGAGCGCGCGCTTGCATAGAACGCCACACCGACGACAAAACAGCAAGACTTGACTTCACGGGAGAACGCAAAAGGACGACGTTGACTACAGCAAGACCGCACCTGTGCATTAGCAACTTTGCACCTGTGCTTTAGCAACTTTGCACCTGTGCATTAGCAACTTTGCACCTGTGCATTTGCAACTTTGCACCTCTGCATTTGCAACTTTGCACCTGTGCATTTGCAACTTCTCATCCTTAGAAAAAAGAAACAATCTTCACCTGGATAAAGGCACCACCTCCGACGTGCCATAGTCAACGTAGCGCACGTTTGCTGATGGCGGGTTCGAGTTTCGATCGACGCTTTCGAGCTTCGCTCTGTAGTACAGGCCGTCAGCCGTATACTGACAACAGCAAGGCATGCCTAAGGAATCACGCGACGTGGCTTAACAGACCCGTAGATTAATCTCGAACAGGCACCAAGGAAGGCGCAAAATGGGAAAAGGTTGCGATCAAAACATTTCCCACCATCGCTCCACCAAGCATGCCTACCGACAAAAAAAAGCTACAAAGCATGTGGACGGCTACCTGGCCACGGTTAATCGGCATAATTAATCCCAAATTATCTCAGCTTACGTCGCACTCTGATCAAGGGACACCCCCCCTAAAGGCATGTCTTCCATTCCTTCTAGACCAAACTTTCGGATTAGGGCACGTCCGGTATACACCACACTCTGAGGCAGCCAGTGCCTAACATACCATACAAGCGGCAGCCCGATGGTTTAGACAGGGAAAAATCAGTTTAAGAGAACGAACCACTCTAATCGACGGGAAAAGACCGTAAGAAACGCTTAGCAAGCATGGAATCAGGTACCCTCTATAGGCTCCTGAACCGTCTTTATCATGCTGGCAACGAACTCTGGGCTGTTCAAGACTTCTTGAATGTGCTCCAGGTGCTCAAGGCTTTCATATGCCTGCCTAGCCGTGTCGTCAAAGGCGTCGTCCGAATAAGGTTGGTCGCCTGTACTGGGTGCACAACGTTGGACGTGCACCTCGTTAGGCAAAAAGACATTAGTGACGCGAACATCGAAGCGAACTCCGGGTTTTGGAAGGCACTGCTGAGTGTACCACCGGTTTACATAAACAAAGTCCAGTCTAAAATAGGCACAGATTTTAATCATATCACCGATATTGAGACATCGCTCAAACAACAGAGACATCAAGGCAGCCAGCAGCAACACCGCACGAGACATTAGAAATATCGATAACAGACAGATAGATGAGAAATACATAAAAAGATACATATATATACATATATACATATATATATATATACATATATATATATATACATATATATAGACAGATGAAGGAGATAGATAGACAGATATATACATAGATACTTAGATAGATAGATAGATAGATAGATAGATAGATAGATAGATAGATAGATAGATAGATAGATAGATAGATAGA
>QQSS02206578.1:0-11729 GCA_003687565.2 Craspedacusta sowerbii
CGGCTGATGTCGAGCGTGCTTTTAGCTCCTACAAAAAGCTTGTTTGTCCAAGCAGACTAGCCTTATCTGACGATTCGAATCGAGTGCTGCATTCTGCTGCATGGAATGGTGACATTGCCGGTCCTTTTAAGGGCTTTGAGATTTGATTTAGTGGTTTAATGGGTTTTAGGGTGATGTAAATTTAATGGTTTGATAACTTGTGACTTCTACAAACCCGCCTGTGCTTGAATTTCACTGGATGATTTGTCTTTTAGCTATGAAACAGCGCTGCTTACATAAAATAGTCGTAAATACGGAGATATCCAGCTTCGTGACCTAGATATCTGGAAACGGGAATTTTCGGGAATTTTCGCTGACGAGGGGGGAATTTTTAAGTTTGAAAACGGGAATTCTCGCTTGGTGCAAGCCCTGGCTGATTCGCAAAGTTCAACAAGGTTCAACACCCGAGTTTATCATCCATTACTCATCTGGCCCCTAGAGCCTGATTTGTCTGCACAAACTGCATATTTCATTGGGATATAGGTTGCTCGAAGGAGTGTACTTAATCTTATGTTAGAATATGAATGCTCAATCGATTGGTGGACCAAGAATAGATCACGATTTAAAGTTCAAAAGGAAGGATCTAGCTCATTGAGGTTAGTTGCGGTTATTTTTATTTGTCATTCGAACTTTTTATTGTCACTTTTGGATCTTCAGTTCAATGCAACGCGCATTTGATGTTCTGCTCTTCATGAACTTATTTGTAAAGCGTGGCGTAATTTCGAGTGGGTTGGTGTCTTACCGGCAATCAAGGAAGTGGAACATTGTAGATGAATAAAGTAAGATAACGATAACAATAGCGACAGGAACAACAACTACGAAAATAACAACAACAACACCAACAAGAGCAACAAGAAAAACAGCAACAACAACAACAAAGTCTTTTTCTCATGATATCAATCAAGTTGAAGGCTCTACATGGAAACAAAATGACTGAACAGAAGTGCATCTAGAGTACAATTGGTTTATTGTAAAACTGAAAAGTTTATGTTCTAACCGTCCAGCTAGTTAAATGATGGTAACACAGGATGTGCAAGAGTAAAGGATGTTAGGATTTTTGTATGAATGTAGGTATACAGTTGGTGCAAGCATGCGGTGGTGCACATGTCAATGGTTAAGTGTGACAATGTCTGGAAGATGTTACTAAAGACTTTTTGTATTACGTCTAAATATGTTGTGTGTTGTGGATAAGCCCTGTTTAGCACAATTTTTATTTAGCAGATGAAGAGTAAGGTCTGTGACACTTAAATAATAGGATGGATTCCACCATAATTTTGTACATTGTAGTAGGTCCTTAATAAATAAGTGGAATAGAAGGGGTCACAAAACCATTTTATTTCTGTATAAGTTTGTCCACAAACAAACAGGTTCCTCTTAAATTATTACCTAGGGGATGTGCACCAGTTTCATAGATGGGTATAAAAATGAGAAATTTCAACCTGAATGGTGAAATGTTCTTTATAACTTTGCTTATTGACTCAGAGACCCCATACTTAATATGTTAAATTAGGTGTGGGTTGTGTCTTATTTGGGCCAGTTGTCATGGACTTTGCTTCTTGTGCAGTCAGATCTGGGAGGTTATAAAGGCATTTCCAGTTTCAATTCATATTATTGTTGAGGTTGCATTAGTATAGGAAGTGATAATCTCTCAAATTCCACTCCAGAATCCTTTATATTATAGGATTTCAGTTGTACTTTGTGAAGTGGGTTTCATAGAATTATTTTTTTAATTGCACCGCTTAATACACATTGTGATTTTCTTTAATCCTGATGTAGGAAGTGTTTCCTGTTTATGTCATTAGTCTGTTCACATGCTGATACTTAAGCTACCTTTTCCCTTGTAACTTAATGGTGTCCATTAGGTCAAAAGTGATCTGATGTCGGTACCGTAATATTTCCTAAGATGGTAGGGTTGGATATTGGTTAGAAAATTTGTCAATTAGGCATCTTGACAGGATGGTTGCATGCTTTGGGAGCCTAATAATGGGTAAACAATGATTAAAGGCTAACAACCTTAGAAAGTCAGAAGCATGTCCATTTATGTACATTGAAAGTTCAAGATTGAAGATTCATACATGGAAAACACTTGTTGTTGTTGATAATTTAAACCAGCTGTGACTTCTAATAGAATAGGTTAAATTCTTTGTTCCTTCATGGATGATTATTGATGGCTCCACCAATAGTGTTACCTGAGGTCCTTCCGATTTTTTTAGTACAGAGTGATTCTCATTCTTTAGGTTTTAATATCAATAGTTCAGTACAACGTTTACAGTGTAAGTTGATTCGAATACATAGAGTAATGTACCACCTTTTAATGCCTCTGAAGGCATGTGCTCTAGGTATGGAGTGCAGGAGATACGGTAGTTATGTTTTGTTGATGTTCAGTGTTTTCCGTGATGGCTACTATTTCAAAGTGATGGACAAGGATTTGCATAGGTCAATTGGTCTATGCATCCTTCAAGATACCGAATGTTTATTTACATTATTGAAAAAGATTTATTTTCAATACATTCCTCATTTTGAAAATTTTCAGGAGTGAGGTTTGTGCAAGTAGGACAAATTTTCACTAGTTCATCATCGATTTCCGTTTAGTAGTGGTTGTTTTGAAAATTTTTAAAATTTATTTACCCTTATTTTTCATGAGTTGAATGGATGGAGCAATATTAAGAATCCCTTCACCCATAAATGCATGTCGGTATGAATTAGTTGGAGAACCCTCCATAAGGCAACACCAGCATCAATGTGGATGGCTTGAGACTTTAGGGCTTTCAAAATCGTTATGTCAATTTTCATGATGCAAGTTAATTGTCCTTAACATGGACCTGCGTGGCGTTACACAAATTTCACGATGGGTGCTTTTAGCTGATTTAGAACAAATGTTAATGTAAAGATTACTCATATTGATAAGGTTGTGTGCTTGTTGGTTTGAAAAAGTGTGCTGTAAATCATCATACCAGAGCCAGAATTGATGGGCGGGAAATTGACACTTTCATGCTTCAATATTGCGTAGAGGAATGTAAAGATTTACAAGTAGCATAGCTCATTGCATGGCGTTTACGGTTTGAGATCCCTCTATAGATGGATCTCGAACCTGATTTATAAGAGCATAAACCTTTGACTACGCCTTAGGAAGGGAGGGATAGGCTAGCAATAACACCAGAGGCGCCAGCTGGGAGCACGGGGATACATTGATTAGTTTAGTGGAGTACAAGGTAAGAGCGTCCATCCAATAAACGAAATCAAAGGATTAGAAGGATTTATTTAGCATTTCGTCACTGTATGGTTAGCAGGTTGTGCCACATACATCTTTCATTTCCTCCCTTTCTGTTGCTTGAGAGTTTTTATGATCAGCAACGGCTCTCTAATACAAGCACTCACTTTTGGTGAGTGCATTTGGGTGATGATGACCTGCCCGTCCCGTCATAGACTCAGGTCTCCTCAGATATTCTGCAGTCCTAAAATTTAATGAAGATGATGTGGGGTTGATACAAACTCTTCTCGTGCCCACTGTGGATTTGCTCTATAGGTACATGAGAGTAGTTCCCTTCCTATTTCAATGCTTTTGCCTGGTAGGGACACGAAAAGTTGCGGAGTTTGTAGAACTTGTGGAGTTTGCTATGGGTTTATCCTAGCTACACTGAATGCAGAAATACGAAGGAAAGAAGAGGAGAGTGTAATTTGCAAAGGCTGAATAAGGGAACTTTGTCAACAAAATACCAATCAGTAGAACGAAATGCTCAATATGCACGACTATTTGCATATATTGTTTATCCTGACAGTGTAACGAGTGTGTTAATGGTTTCTGGTTGCGAAGTGCTCATTAAAGAATATGACTTAATAGACTAATGACTAATGTCTGCGATTTGAATGTTATACAAAGATTGTTTACTTGCAATGTTTCTCTAGCTTCATAGACCTCAATAGCAAAGCAGGGAGCAAGAGATTTCCCGTCCCTTGTAGTTGGCAGTTCTGATGCTCAATACCTTACTAAAGTATTTGATATTACTAAAATAGTATATAATATTACTAATAGTTGTATCTATTGTTTGATTTTTTGACACAAGATTTGGATAAAAACTTAGTATCGCTTTTATTACATTATATACCTTAATGGTTTTTATGAACGTGATTTCTCGATTGTGCAATAGGCTTTCGGCCTTAGTTTGTTCGACGTGCCTGCACAAGGAAAAAATTTGTTTGCCATTACTTTCGGTCAGCATATTAAGGAGACTAGTTCATAGCTAGTCTAGCAACTGCTGACAATGCAGTCGGGAAACCTGGCTCCGAGCTTTTTTTGACAACATGTCATCCAAGCTCTTAAAGTTTCGTAAGTATTCTTTGTTTTTAGCCATGTCCATCAGATTATTTACAAATTTGCCAGCCTAAATGTGCGGTTAATCTTGATCCCAATTTTGTTTTTTGGGTTCCTAAATGGAGATATCGTTATTTTATGACATCAGCTAATATAGAGAATAGCGCAGTGCAGCACCTTGTGTTATACTTGAAATATATCGACTTCGAGGGATGTCAGTAATTGTAAGAGAGAGGAGAGATTAACGACTTTGAAAGACGTGCTAGACAAAATCCAATGCCTTGAACCATGCACCACCCACTATGAAGAAAATTGGTGCTTCGCATAGAAGTTCATGTTTAAAGAACAAGCGCTAATTGAGAGCTCAATTAAGCTGTTGTTGTTAAAAACCTTTTGATCAAAGATGTCAGTAATTGTCATCATTTGCTGAATTTGTGACGTTAAATAATTTTCGTGAAGGCACTGATTCAAGGAATCGTTAGAAGTGTGCCAAATATTTTTTAGTATGGCAGTTGGCACCTTGAGAGGCTAAATTTTGCTGATTTTATGCTATCGTTAACTGAACGAAAGAAACTAGCACGACTTTGTTTATGGATAGAAATATTTGGTGCTTGTTCATCCTTAGCTTTCTTCATCTAATTCATGTTTAATCGCGGTGGAATGATGGATGTGTTTTTCAAGTTTTTCAACGAATTGCTTGGAACTTACCCGCGCATCCAGTTACCTTGGATCAATTAACCTCGTTTTTTACCGGTATTTGTGTGTGTGTGTTTCTTTGTGTTTTCTTTATTTTGGATACTCGCCATGTTTGCGTGAATCTTAATTTACTTGTAGACTGTCAGATGTGTAAGCAAATATGGGCAGTAATCTTAGCATTCCGGTGGAGAACAAAGATCGTATTCTCCGTCTGACTGCGGCGGCATTTTTCGGTGGCACTGAATCTTTAAGGGAATTTCTTCTCATGCTGAGACCTGATTTCCATGATCCTAATGTTTTCCAGAACTGTCTCAATAACGCGTTACAGAATGGAAAGTTGCGAAGATTGTTTCCAGATCAAAGAAGCCTTCTATTCCCTGCCTCAGGAGCTGTTGACATCAATTCACTAGACATTACTTTGCTAGGCAAAGTGATTTTTGACTGCGCAAACCTGCAAGGAAATAGGAACATTGTTTTTGATATCAACAACTTTCCTCCTGTACAAAATCCGCCGACTTGCGATGGGGATTATGTGCACCTTTTGGAGAAGTTTCGGAACGAATTCGCTCATTGGGGGGACAAAAAAATTTTGGAAGCTGATTATAAAAAGTATTGGCAAGCACTTGAAAACATCTTAAAGCACTTAAAATTCGATGTTTCAAAGCTCAAGCCATTCAAAGCTGGTCTTGCTTTTGAGGACGTAGCATTTTTGAAAGGAGAGATGCTGGCTCAGTTTGGCGTCATTCTTGACGACGTACATGAACTGCAAGATGACCAACATTTTTTAGAAGCCCGACTGAGAAATTTGTCGAACAGACAGTCAGGCAACTATTGCAACCAGCAGCAAGAAATTACATCCTTGCAACAACAAGTAAATAGCATAGCCCAATCGTATGCGGACATTAGTAATGGTCTTGTTCTGTACGCAACTGAATTTGCGAATTTGACGCAATGCACAAGG
Source organism: Craspedacusta sowerbii (assembly GCA_003687565.2). Lineage (NCBI taxonomy): Eukaryota > Metazoa > Cnidaria > Hydrozoa > Limnomedusae > Olindiidae > Craspedacusta > Craspedacusta sowerbii. The sequence continues at coordinate 6,009 of QQSS02206578.1, forward strand.
AATGCTACTTCGCAGCTGGAAAGAGACGTACTGAACGCGCATGACGTGATAGGCAATCTGCGAGCGACCGTCACCAAAGTCAAGCGGGAACTTGCTGATCTTCAAAGTGGGTGATTTGGTTTATGCACCTAATAGTTGCCTTGCCTTGTACTGCTTTCTGGGCTTAGCTAACCGCATTGTACTGTAAGACATCATTCTTTCTAAGTAAGTGACAGTTCATTAGGAAATGCACTTTGGTGCGCTTGGTCTTGCTAGTGACGCCTGTGTTCCACCGTTCGTTTATTGATACGCCTTGACGTAGTTGCAATGGTCTCCGTTAATAACGTAATCGAAGTAAACTTCTGCCACGCTAAATTTGAATTTCGGAAATTATCATATGTGTGTTTACCGGTGCGTTTGTCTTTAACTGCTGACTACACCATGTGTTTCATAAGGACGCGTTATATTATGCGGTTGGAATATGATCGATAGATTGAGGGATGCGTGTGTATGTGCAACAAATTAGATTCTGAATTAGTAACACCTGTTTTTATCTTCGTAGTAGCTAAAGTTTCAGTCAGTCGTTTGAACATAGAATGTAGAACTTTGAGTGTTTGTTTGGTGTATTCCGCGTGTTATGCTCATATGTTCCCTCTTGTTTTTATTGATATGTTTAAATGGCTTAATAGAACAGCTTTGCATGTGAATGTAACGTGTCTCTCTGTTGTTTGCAGTTGTGTCAGAGTTTTCTACCTGTTAGTTATTATGAGAAGTGTACATTTTAGAGCGGATGGACACGTTTGAAGGACGGATGGACGCATTTGGAGAAAATGTATTAGTACAAGAAGCAAGGATTGATGAATTGAAAGGTTACATTCATCATGCTAATTTATGGTTTCACGCTAATCTTTCTATCCTTTTTTGTGAGTTTGTGTAGACGTCTGTGTGTACGTGTACGTCATTGTGTAAGTGTTCATATTGTCTTCGCGTGCACTGCCCGTAAACGATTTCCTCGCAAAATGTTCTCAGCCTGAAATTTACCCTGCTCATAATTTTGGTTGATGTGCTAATGCTCTTCTCTTCAGTTTTTTGTTTACAAAATATATGACCGCTTTGTTATGGCTGTAACAAAACTTGGCATCCTTGCGTCTCTAGTACAATAAATTCCCTGTTTAAGAAATGTCGTGGTCGCTGATCTGAAGTGCCTGGTGAGCTGGTCGTGCAACATTCGGGCAAATATTTGGTTAACTATTAAGTATCAATATTTGAAAATATGGTATTCTAAAGCAATACGACACGATAAAACATACGACGTGATAACATTTCAATTTTTGGAAATATCAGTGCAAATTTTTTTGCTTGAAAAGTCAGCGTCTGTTTTATGAGCATCTTAGTGAAGTTTATCACAAAACTTGGAGCAGTGGTGTTGGGCGGTAACTTGTGAATATTTGCTCACAGCTGGTAATGGAAAACAGTTTGGGCGCTAGTGAGAAATCCAACTCACTAAGGATTGCGTTCTTGGCACTTTTTTTGATGAAGTTTCGATGTTGAAGCAAGGAGCTTGCTACTTTTGGTCTTTTTCAAGAAGCTCTTGACTACGTTTCATGTAAGTCTTTGTACTGCAAATTATGTTCATCAGCGTAGGTTATATATCAGTTTGTATGTCACCTAAATTGCGATTGGTGTTTACATGTTTCTCCTAAATACGTGTCTGTATTGGAATAGTTTTTTAGTAAGCTAATTACAGGGTGCTTACATTATAAGTTGGATCTCGTCTGTAATAGTATCCTTGATAAGATTTATCATGAAGCTTTTTAATTCCAGATTGTTTCGATCAGCACAGTAAAGGTATGAGGGAAGTTCAGATAGACATCGGAGCGCTTAAATCAGATATCAAGGATGTTCAATCACATTTCAGAGACGTCCGAGAAGAAGTCTTCAAGATTAGGGCAGTGAACGCCGCCGATTTAAGTCTTCCGATGTCAGCTGGAGGTAACTGTGTATAATTCTCCATACTGTCTATCTTGATTTTATATATTAAAGTGGCCCTTATTTAGTATTCAAAAAATTTTGTGACAACCCCCCTCTTCAAATTGTTCCATTTGGCCAAAAATCAATGTATACAAAATTTTAATGAATTATTGTTGCACTAACTGGTGGTTCACATACCTCAAAGTTTTGGAAGGATAGACAATCTAGTTGTCAACAGGTTTATTTGCGGCTTATAATGGGTTTGCTAACTGTTAATAGGGAAGCCGCATCGTTCAGTCCACCATTATTGATTAAATTTTTTCAAAAGCAATCTGTGTAACACTAACGTTATAAATACTAATGCAGCAGTGCATTGCTTCAATTGCATCATAACATCTTAACTGGGTGTCTTCAGGAAATTTCCTTTTTTAGCACCTGGAAATGCTGCTTCTATATTGTGTGATAACTCATAATGCAAACGGCACTGATGTTCATTGCGGAGTCTATGGCTCTGAGAATCTTCAATTCTCAAGGCAACACCGCTTTCGGCGTCTCATTGGGTGTTGCTTACGATTCAGCAAATGGACAAACTGCTTTAAATTCATCCATATCATGACTAATGGTTGGATCTTCTTCTAAAAATCCATCTAGAATGCCCAAGATGGAAAAGACCTTTCTGCATTTCTTGGAAGCAAAATCAACTAGAGTCTTCTATAGGTATAACTACTACTGCCCTTTTTCACGGCTCGCTCGCTCGATCTTGCTCTAAGGAATCTTTTATAGTTGCCCCCTATGTTGGCAAGTCCCGATCTCGGTCAAGTAGACTCAGGAGCACTAATTGTCTGACAGGGACCGCTATTTTGCGCGAGGTAACTCTGCACTGATGCTTCGTTTGGTTTCGGCATTGTTCCTGAAAAGCTAGCAGGTAATTTGTGACCGATTTCGAAACGATTGGTGCCGGGAAACAAAATTTTAGCTAAGGTTTTGCAATAAAAATATTTGCATCTCTAAGTCGATTCCCTTGCAGTGAGTGGAACCTTAAACTGGAATAACCAACCATTAAGACTATAAATGGCTTTTGCCAGCCGGCGATCTCAGTGGGGTGGGGCCCAGGAGCTCGGAACTCAACTTTTTGTATTGGTGTCCCTAAGAACACAATAATAAGTTTTACCTGCTCTCGATAGTCCTGCCGGGACTGGCAATCCAGTATCTGCTGCTCAGAAAAGGCAAGGCCTTCTTCCCGATCCTCCCGACTTAAAGAAGTTCATCTAGTTTTTAAATGGAGTCCTGACGCTGTTTAGTTGGAATCTCGCACGAAGCCAGAAATCTTTATTCTTTCAATGGTGCAGGTTAATGCCGAACGCATGCGTTTTTTTTTTGTGTCCACGCAAATAATGCGCCTGACCCTGTATCACTGACGGAAGTTGCTACCTTCAATCAGTTTTGCAGAGCAAAACATGTAGTTTTGTGATTGTGTTGCTGCCTTTGCCATATTGATCTATGAACAGAAAATTTGCTCAAGTCAGTTGTTGAGCTCAGAACTGAGAGAGATTATTCTTACTGCTACTTTGCCTTACCTACTACAAAATATATTTACATGGGGTATTTATACAGGTCAAGGAAGAAGTCGTTCTACAGCTACTATCCAATGGAATGAGCAGGGAGGATTAGGGTTAAGGTCCATCCCTGCTCACGTCCTCCTCCTTGACCCAGCTTGAGTGTATTTCTATCCTCGACCCAGCTGGACTGGAGCCCAGGCGCTTCCTCCTCCCTTTGTTCTGTTTACTGGAGCCCAGGCGCTTCCTCCTCCCTGCTGGGGGAAGGGATGCGTACTCGTGTATCATGGGCAATCCATGACACTCCCGGGGCGCGCGCGGGTGTCCGGACGACGTGTCGTACTGGTGCTCGAGATGTCACTGCGCATGGTTCTGGTGGAGGAGTGTGCTTGTTTGGCTCGTTTGTTGAAAGTTCAAGGGGATACTGCTTGGAGATTGGGCGGTTAGGAACCATGCCAGGTCGAGTTCCTATTGTTGGTGATCGAATTTGGCCATCAATACCAGTTGAAACGTCGGTGACCTTTGCCAGTGGTGAATTCGTTTGTCCGTGTCCGAGTCTACCAGAGCCAGGTCACCAGCCTTTATTGTGTTTGTCGTGACTGTACAGCGAGCGTCAAGCTGTTCGTGAGGCTCTCGTATTAACGATAGGTAGTCGTCTCGTCAACGTCGCCAGAAGTGTGAAATTCCCTTCTGACGGTTATGTAGGCGTGCCCTAGCTTCTTGCGGTGATGGTGCGTAGGACTGGTCGTTAATCTCGTTCAGATCCAGAACTTGTGTAGCTAGAGGCGTTAAGGCTCTGCCGTAGAGAAGATGTGGCGGTGTTAACGGCAGTGGTTCGTCGGGACCATTGGTAGGCGCTGTTAGAGGAAAATCGTTGATGATGGATTCTGCTTCTACGACGAATGTGTGCAGTTCGTCCAATTTCACGGCAGACTTTCCCAGGGCCTTACGCAAGGCGTTCTTATTAATACCGATTAGACGTTCGTAGAAGCCACCAAACCAAGGTGCAGCCTTGGGAATGAACGACCACTTTATCTTGTGAGTCGCAAGAAACTGAGCGAACCGCTCGGCTTGCAGGATTCTCTGAACATGTTGGTTAGCAGAGACATTTGTCGAAGAATTATCTGAAATAATTTGCGTTGGCAGCGATCGTCGGCGTGCGAATCGTTTAAAGGCATGGAGGAGAGCGTCGCTTGTTATATCTGAAACGATTTCTAAATGGATATTACGAGTTACCGCGCAAGTAAACGGACAAATGTAACACTTGTTATTTCTCGACTGACCATTTGAGAGGTAGAGAGCGCCAGTGAAGTCTACGCCCGTAATTGTAAACGGAGGGCGCTCCTAGCAGTCTGCAAGCAGGCAGGGGCGGTTGCACGGGAGTGGCATAGGGCGTGCCATTTATTTTTAGACAGGTCACACACTTCCGTAAAACTGACTTGACGCGTTGTCGAAGTTTTGGGGTCCAGTCGGTCAGGCAAAGATGTGTGACTGTTGCTGCGATGCCAGAATGCATCATCTTTGAGTGCGCCGAGCATCGAGAAACAAACGAAGTTGTCTCACTAGATTGGTAGCCTGTCCACTGATCTCTCTCGAAAAGTTTCTGCGTTGAACATCACGAGTTCAGGAATGTTCGGCATTGATGACGTAATCGGCTTTCAGGGCGACTGGCTGCAGCCTGCACGTACGGAGCCTGGAGACGAAAATCTTCACATAGGACGTCACTCGAAGCAGCTTATCTATTGAGGAGGAGCGATCAATGTCAATCACATATGATAAGCCTAGAGGATGTCAATCACCGGAGTTACTGCCCGAAGCGGAAACGGCGAAAACTTTTTAAAAAAAGGCGATTCCTGGATATCTGGACTGGTGCACTTAGGAGACATACAAAAGGGAATGTTGGGGTGTTGTACACTGTCTACAGATTTGTGTGACTGCAAAAGCAACTTTGGACCATGCCAAAGTCAGGTGGAGGACTGGAACTGGGTTGCAGAAATGTCGCGTATAAGGAGAGACATGGGTCCGTCCGGACACCCGCGCGCGCCCCGGGAGTGTCATGGATTGCCCATGATACATAAGTACGCATCCCTTCCCCCAGCAGGGAGGAGGAAGCGCCTGGGCTACAGTAAACAGAACAAAGGGAGGAGGAAGCGCCTGGGCTCCAGTCAAGCTGGGTCGAGGACAGAAATACACTCAAGCTGGGTCAAGGAGGAGG
>QQSS02206589.1:0-11728 GCA_003687565.2 Craspedacusta sowerbii
ATCTATCTATCTATCTATCTATCTATCTATCTATCTATCTATCTATCTATCTATCTATCTATCTATCTATCTATCAACATGCATATATATATTATATATAGCTTAAATAATATAATATAATTATTTATATATATATAAGTACTAGCAACTCAGTTAATTCTAGCACAACAAGAGTGCAGTATGCACGAACTATTTAAGTTTAGATAGGCCATAAATTCTCATACAGATTTGACAGCTTTGTATACTTGTCGAAATTGGTTTAAAAGTTTTATAAGGCCCAAACATTTCGAAACGTGAATTGGTTTTTCTTTGGACGCTCAACTACCAGAAATCGTTGGTAGATTATGAACGCTTCCACAAGATTTTTTTTTTCTCTGAAGGCAAATTTATCTGAAATAATAGCTCAAATTCGATCTACTCACCCTCAAACATAAAGTTTGCTCCAATAAACATATCATGCAGCCCTCAGAAGAAAATAACCCAAATAAAATCCATGAAAAAGTTTAAAGGTGCCCACTACCCAAGGAAACATGTTGAACACGACGTCTCATGAGAAGTCCCTTCTCCACCCAATTTTAAGACCATATATATATATATATATATATATTATATATATATATAATTAGAATCCTTGTCGGTAAATTTTTATTGCAAAAACAAGTGCATAAAAAGCAACTCGTTTATTTTCAGAAGTTTCGGCTATATAGGAATGAATTCATATATAAGTATTGCTTAAGTATTTGGCATGAACCACTTCACCCGAATAGAGATCTTAACTTTGCCGTGCATTCAAGACTCGAAATCCTTCAATTTTAAATTTTGCAGCCACGGAATACTGCACGAAGCCAGTGCTCAAATTCAACTCATTTTTAATTAATTCTTTGTTTTTAATTAGAACGAAAATAGCCACCTTCTGGAGCGTAGTTTCGTGTTTATGTATCCATGACACCGCGTCGATGTCTGGAAAACATTTCGTCTCCTTGATGACTCGAGCAAGATATCCAAGCGCTGCCGGAGTTAAGTGGATGAAGAAGTCTAGGATTATAAGGAAAACAAGGACCAACTTCTGGCCATGCTCGGAACGGGTTACGACCCGTCTCTAACTTCAGTTGAAGAGCCCAGCAAGTTTAACGCCAAGGACATGCCTGTAAACTTTGATGCGAAGACGGACTCGGACCAGACTAGGATGAGGTCATCTGTCCCGCACATGGGCACTCAAGTAATTAACATGAAGTTTGTTTTGCTTGCTTGTTTGTTTTTTTCGTTTTTTTTTGTTGTATTTTTTGCATTTGTAGTTCGTTATTTGCCATCGAACGTAGAATAATATACGGAGAATACAAACATAGAATAATACACTTGGTAATGCATACAAATAAGACAGTTGCTATTAGTCCAGTTTACTTGCTTCCCGGCATGGATCCCCTAGAAGACCGTGGCTCTAATGGGGCTTGTTGACCTAAACAGAAAAACCTAAACTGGTTTCCTGGACGAGGAAACCGGTTCTCAATTTACAATGCATGCTGGGAGCAGCCAAAGTCCGCACACACCTCAGCCTGAGGCATTGCTTCGATCGCCACGTTTCCGATATTGGTGCTAGGTATGTGTGTGTGTGTGTGTGTGTGTGTGTGCGTGTGTGTGTGTATGTGTGTGTATATGTGTGTGTGTGTGCGTCGGTGTGTGTGTGTCTGTGTGTCTGTATAGCGTTACCTTATTTGGTCTAGTTTCTGTCCCTTCTGGCATTTACCTTCCAGTTATGTCTCTACCCGCATGGCTGTTGAACGTAATCGCAGTATTTGGGAGTAGTTAACACGTATTATGTCTGAAGCATTTGAATTCTTTTTTTAAATAAGGGTTTGGATCACATCGCCTTAATGTTTTGATTACAATTAGCACCACGCGAGGTTTATCTTGAAAGTTGGCAGTCCATTTACTTCGTCCAGGTAATTATATCTTGACTTTCTTATAAAACGGGAAACTTGTAAATAGAGAACAGAAGTAAAAGTTCAACGCACAGAATACGACCAGTCCAGGAGGTCTTCTTATTCTACAACGCATTATACAGCTCTACACACAATATCAACCATGCAGAACAGCATGTATGCACCGCATAGTCTGAAATCCTTTTTTTTTATAAATATTATATGCAGCCTTGGATTAGAAGTGTACACGCCATTTGTTTCTTGAGTCGCATAATTATAATCAACTTCCAACGAATAATTTCGCTTATTTTGAAATCCCAGAGGATGAATGCCATAATGAATTCTTGACGCCCTAAGAAAAAGCCAGTTAGTGGCATTCTGGGAGAGCCATGCCATTAATGTCAAAACGTTCATCTGGACTAGAAGTGATTTAATTTTTGTGTGGTTAGGGCTTATACTTATGTGCTTGTATTATGAACACTGGCGAATACATCTATATAAGCAAAATAATATATTTTTATATAAAATATAAATATATATCTTAGAAAGAAAGAGAAGAAGGAAGGAAAATTCTTGCCGACACCGAAGTTTGAAACCACGTTCTGTTAGGGGCTAGTTTCGTTGTTTCGTTCTGTATCGTCATTCGCGGTTAATTGCGGATCTCATTGTATAATTTTTTATCTAGTCGTATAAGGACGTTTGTAAAAGCATTTATTGAGAAATAAATTCTTGTTGTTGTTGTGGTTGTTAATGTTGTTATTGTTATTGTTTCGAAGAAAAAAAAACTTTTGTTTTAAGATGGCCTGAGCTGGTCAAGACCACGAGACTGTGGAAGGAGTTCTGCGTTCACTTATGATATAGTGGAGTCCCGATCTAATTAGATCCGGCTACGAGGATGTTTTCATCTCATATAGATGCTCGAATGTTATCTTCAGTATTGCTCTTTGCAAACGTTCTTGTTACTGCTTTATCTTATAGTTCATTGTACTATTGCCACTTTGAAAGGGCATTTATTTGAGAAAATATACTCTCTCTCTCCGTCTATCTCTCTCTCTCTCTCTTTCTTTCATGAGATGACGTTTTTTAATCTCGTTCTTCAAACAACAACATCAGCAACAACAACAACAATAACTAAAGCAACAACAACACCAATATCTTCAGTATTGCTCTTTGCAAGCGTTCTTGTTACTGCTTAATTGCTTTATCTTATAGTTCATTGTAGTATGGCAACTTTGAAGGGCATTTTACTCTCTCTCTCTCTCTCTCTCTCTCTCTCTCTCTCTTTCTTTCTTTCTCTCTCTCTCTCTTCTTTCATGAGATGACGTTTTTTAATTTCGTTCTTCAAACAACAACAGCAACAACAACAACAACAACAGCAACGACAATAACGAAAGAAACAACAACACCAATATCAGCAAAAACAAGATTATACTTTTCCAAGATACCCATCAACAAAGTTTTAATTTATTCGTTTTAATTTATAAATTAAGTTATAATTTATCAACAACAAAAAAATTTATTGCGACATCAACACCAATCATATAAACAAATCCCGAAGAAATTTGATTCAACGCTTCGACTCCTGCTTTGACTATCGACGACTTCAAACATGAAGAAGATTATCAAAAAAACAGATGAATCCTTATGCGAGGATGATTACATGTAAGCCTGCCACTGACGCAATCTATTAGAACATTTCGCCATCTGAATGAGTCTTTGTTCGCAAGTCTAGCGTGAGGCCTGTCCATCTTACATCAGGTCTTGCGCAATTAGTCAGGGGAACTCTAAGCACAGGGGGAAGGAGGTCATCATTTAACTCGTTATTAAGAGGCACTCTTACGAATCAGCAAAAACAAAATTAAAAATAATTTTTACGACGGCAGCGGATGGATTTCGGTGGATAATTATCGGCTAATAAGGAGCAGGACAAGAATAAACAGCCATGCACAAAGGATGAACTTAAAAGTCTACCAATAAGTATGGTAAACACCCAAAGCATGGACTGCCGATAATTAACAAAGAAAATATTGAATGAAGAAAGAAGTCAATGTGGTCGTTTTTCTTTACTGTATAACCTCAGTTCAGGTTTGTGCCGCAAGTTATTCCAAAACAAGGCTATTGATGAAATCTTGTGATCCTGTTTCTACTTGCTTGCGAAAGTCTATTTTCCAGGAAGCTGTTTCTCGTGCACGACTTTGTAAGTTGTAAGTTGCGTGTTGATAGAAGAACCATTTCATAGACTCGTGGGTATCCGAGGTACAGAGGTAATCGTATGGTTATATAAGAACTCTATGATTGGACCTTTCGACATCCGCACAAGACTCAATACTCAAGACTCAAGATGTATTTTCTCAGTAAATGCAAATAAAACCTGTCAATACATAAATGACTTTCAAATGTTTGCATTATGAGAAGGAGGTCTCCTCCTAGCCGAGGCTAATCAGATTGAAGACGCCACCTCAAAGCAACCGTCAACAACACAATTACAGTAAAAAGCGAAAGCAAAAGAAACTTTAAGGAATCTTAAGACGAGAGAGACCCAATGCCTGAGAAAACCAACACCAAGGAGAAAATGTTAGAGGAAAATTTGACGAAAAATTTGACGACGCATACGGATCAGCTGGCTAAAAGAAAGTTAGCGCAAACGACAGACGTCGCTTCGCATGCCGCTGCCAGCATGTCTGCTTGCAGCTGTTGTCGAAGCTGCAGCCCAATAGGTCTGAACAATCATAAGAAACCGTGGTTTCAGACTCGACTGAGGGTACGAAATACTTGTTAGATGCTATATTTTTTGAACGATTGCAAAGATTAAAGTAGATTGAATTGAAAACGCAACTGAAATTTCGGAAGGCTGTTTATGCGCGTCTTGTCCGCGAGAACAGAGCTTGCGGGTAGAGCTGTGCAATATCAACAACAACAACAACAACAACAACAACAACAACAACAAGAACAACACCAACAAGAAGAAGAACAACAACAACAACAACAACAACAACAACAAAAACAACAACAACAAGAACAACAACAGCAACAGCAACAACAATACCCAGAGCAACAACAACAACAACAACAAGAACAAGAACAACACTAACAAGAAGAACAACAACAGCAACAACAACAACAACAAAAACAACAATCTCTTTTCGCAAAAGTGCGCACATGTTTACAAAAGGATTTACTGAAGCTGTAACAGAGCATGCGCGAATACTTCAGACAGTTCATGAGATCCTTTTACAAGGAGCGCCTGATTAGGAACAGCTGATAAAAGAAAGTTTGCGCAATCGGATAGTTAAATTTCACGAATGCCACCGACCGCAGCTTGGTCCTAAATTTAGGGTTATGTAGCAAGAACCCTGAACCGGGTTGATTTGTAGGTTTGCGGTTTTGATACTCGCCTAAGAACGGTCCATTGTGCCTGGCTGGTATAAATTCCGGTGCGGCATCTACTGCAAAACAGCTCATTGCTCACAAGCGAAGCAGCGGTACCAAGAAAGCGAACATCGCAATAAATTCAGCAGCCGCAATATGGCAACCATGCAGGTATGGTCTTGAACAGTCTACGATTAGTTGCAACCCGAAGGCTTTTTGTGTTATTATTTTAACTCTGAACACGAATGACTTTAAAGGACGGTTGTATATCTCTGCGCAGGCGCAGTGTTAACATGTGGTTCAAAATAGGATTAGATGCGTGTTGGTAGTATAATAATAAATTATAATAGTATTATATTATAATAGTATTAAATTATAATAGTAGTAAATAATAATATCATAATAAATTCTTGTTGTTGTTGTTGTTGTTGTTGGATGGGGCTTCTTTAGCTGCAATCACATTAAAATTACATCGATTTCAAACTGGCAGCGATTTGTTTTATTTCATAGTTTGTGACCGTCTTTACGCTGTGCCTGATCCACATGGCCATATCCAGTCCGTTGCCAAGCGACGATCACAACCAAGCAGCGCAAAGCGTGCAATCGGAAGATACCCTGCGCTGGTATCCCCATATGCAGGATCCTGCTCAAGAGATTCTCGCTCTTAAGGCTACCACTCGACGTGTTTTGCTTCACAGTTCATTGCAAGGGTGCAATGCCACGCGTTCGGCTGCCGGCAAAATTTTGAGCCGACAACGCCGCGACACTGGGATTGTTTACACCGGCAGCTGCACGTCTTCGTTTCTTCAGTCGATAGCTGATGTTTGCAGTGGACTAGCCCCAGTGGATTGCTGCAGCGCTTGCCTATTCTTGTCGTGTGGCCACCCCACGTGTTCACCGAGTTGCGTCAAAGCCTGCGAATTGTATTCATCCGGTCCCAGCAGCGCATGTTCGCCATGCGCCTGCTGAACTTTTAACCGCCATCTTCGTGGCTTTACGTTTATTCAATCTTGCGGAGATTTTCGTGAATCGGCAATATCGAGATACGAACACTTTGCTGCTACTTTTAGAAGTTTTTAAGTAGGTGAGGGTTGTAGGTAATTGTTTAAGGGTATTGTAAAAGGGTTGTTAATTGGTTTGTTGTACATATAGGCTTGTGGATATTTTTTTGGGGTAATTGGATAAGGGTTTTTGTATATTGGTTTGTTATGGATATAAACAATCAAGATAACTACTTGTTGGTAATTTGTGAACTCTTCTTCTGCTTGTTGACATTATTCCAATTTAAGTATTTGCTTTAATTATGCGATACCGGACGTAGAAAGCGTCGTTTCAAACATGGCAGCGTAGGTGCGCGCATTCCCAGCGTAGCTAGGAATTCAGCATTTTGATAAGGCCTGTAAATGGCTTGTAGGTCCAAACGGGTCTTAACTCAAATCGCAGGCCCAAAGCTTTGATCTCAAATGATAATAATATTAATAATCCGGTTTGGATGCAATGAATAATATTTGTATTCATTACCGGGATGCATACCATCCCCAAAACCACCATTTCGTAATCAGGTGTGTGTGAGTGTGTGCGTGTGTTTGTAATTGTTTGTCTATGTGTGTGTGTGCGTGCGTGAGTATGCGTAACTGTGAGAGTGTATGCCTGTGTGAGAGTGCGTGTCTGTGGGTGTGTGCGTGTTTGTGAATGTGTATCTGCGCGTTGGAGAGGATTAATCTACTACTCAGAAAAGATCGAACTAAACTCGTATTCCGGGTAGGAAAATGTGTAGAGCCGTCACTACACCAAGTCAACTCGTGACTCCTCCATCTTAATCCTACGTATTTTGTTTTGCGTATCTTGCGTTCCTCAAAATCGCAATTTTATTAAAAATCTTATGCGATCGGCAACTTAAAGGAAGTTTGAGCATGGGCCAACCTTAAAAGAGATAGTAGGTCATCTTCCCGTCGTCCAGATTCCTTTCCTCCGGTACTTTCTCAATCTCACTTCGCACTACCGGGCATTATTTAAACAGTCGATCTTCACCTTGCCTCGTGTATTTCAGTTTTTATGAGCGAGCGGTACTTGCTGAAGCAGCAACTTTACTATTTATTATTGTTGATGATTGCTGACAGGTTCGACGTGAGAGAACGAGAATCCATATTGACTTTCGTAACTTATTGTTATTGCCATTGGGGGCTACTTTGCAGAATCGCAGATAATATCCCCTGAAATTAAGTTTGCGCTTGGACACGCAGCTTACAATATCACTGCCTAGCAAATGCTTGCAGGCATGCGACTCTTTGGCAAGTGTCTGGAGGAGTCCAATGTATTGATTGCTTCTGTCCTGTAGTGTCTATTGTGTTGGGGGGGGGGTTTCTATTGCCTTGGGGATTTTCTATTGGTTATTTTAATTACTTTTATTGTATGCAAGGTCGTTTTTGATTGGTTGTTTTATGGGGTGTTTATATGCGAAGGGGGATCCTTTGGCAGTGGTTGTTGTTGCTGTTGCTTTTGTTTTTGTCAGTTGCCACTGTCGCTGAACAGTGTGAAGTTTAAGTGAACTAGAATCAATCAATAAATTTATTAGACAGCGAGCTTTCCACACAATCATCCTGTTGGCTTTTCCCAATGCTCTTTGACAAGTGACATGAAGTGAAAGGCGGTCTCTCCCATATATCGATTGCTGCCGAATTATCCTATGTTAAGATTTATCCATAATATTTATTGAAGACAAGTTTTCGGACAAAGCAAAAGACTCAAATTTCCTTAAGCCTCAAATTTAATTGCGGCTTAATAATTGCTTCAAGAAAGAAGATCGTCATGCAGATAATTAGTATTTAAATCGGACAGAAGCCAGACAGAGCAGACTTACTCTTGTGCAGGTACAATCGACGAACAACTTATCATACATATTATCATATATATTATATGCATATTAACTTATATATTAACTTGTCATATATATTATATGCATTTGTTTCTAAAACTTCTGTGTGCAGCTGTAACTTCTTTAAACAACAAAACATGGAAATCACCCTACCGCAGTGATTTCCAACCTACCAAGTTTTTGCATGCATAGCTTGCTGATATAGAATTTGATAACGGCAAAGATTTTTTGGCATTCTAAAGTTCCTGGACGTGTAATCTCTCCCTACAGTGTATACGTCGAGTATGGAAACATACTTTGTGTATGGAAACCTACGCTATTACAGTGGGCGACTGTATTGTGATTGCAATTGTCTTAGCGCCGCCGAGCCAACAATCTAGTACCCAGCCTTCCATACCATGACGTGCGCGAATAGATGTGATTATAATCGCATCAGTGCTGCATCGCCAAAAATCTGGTACGCAGTCTTCTATACCATGATGTACGAGCATAGATATGACTATAGTTGTATCAATCGATCTAGTACCCAGTAATTGTCTCAGTGCCACATCGCCAAAAAATCTAGTACCCAGCCTTCTATACCATGTGGTATGAGCATAGATAGGATTATAATTGTATCAGTGCCGCACCATCCACGTATGGTAAGGTAAGCTATTACAGCGAGTTAGTGTGTATGAGTATGTGTTTGAGAGGGATTACGCGTGAGAGACAAAACAGGACAATGTGCATGCGTCTGACTGCCAAGTGTGGTCATTAGTGCATGTGTGTGTATGAGTGTGTGTGTGCGTGTGTGTGCGTGTGTGTGCTTGAGTGAGGGTGATTTACGAGCTAACGCATGGATGCTAGAGCCCCTAAACATGTCTGTAGGTGAGCAAAACTGCTAAAAGGGAGCGCAGAAGATTTAGAACAACAGAAGCCTTTGCGCCATCGATCAGGCACTTCAATTCAGGATATTCTTAACAAATACAAAACGAAGCTGTTCTACCGTGCTCGCTAAGACACGATACCGGGACACCTGATCACAGGCACGCAACACTCCCTGTCCACAGGCGTTCGAGTCCACAAATGCCACTGCTCACTTCTTCGCGGGAGGGTGCACGATCGCCTCGCCCAACTTCGGCGCCAGTGCCTTGTCGATCTGATCCGTATCCTTGACACTGAGCAACAGGTTGTCGGCATTCAAGTAGACCTTGTTCTGCGACTGAGCCAACAGCTTGGCGATCTTCTGCGCTGCGCGAATGCGGCGCAACTTCAGGTAGCCTGGATTCTCCGCCATGGCCTCACCAAGCAGCAAAGCCGCCTTTGCTTCTCCCTCGGCCTGGACCACCTTCTGCTGGCGTTCTTGCCTGGCACGTTCGACCAGGAAGGCGGCCCGTTGGGCCTCCTGCTGGGCCACCTGCTTGGCCTCGACGGCCGCCGTGTACTGCGGACTGAAACTCAAGTCGGTAATCGAGACATCGTCCAGAATGATGTTGAAGTCCTTCGCTCGCTCAGTCAGTTGACGAC
Organism: Craspedacusta sowerbii; assembly: GCA_003687565.2. Classification (NCBI taxonomy): domain Eukaryota; kingdom Metazoa; phylum Cnidaria; class Hydrozoa; order Limnomedusae; family Olindiidae; genus Craspedacusta; species Craspedacusta sowerbii. Next base: position 9,670 of record QQSS02206589.1, read on the forward strand.
GAATCATTAAGCTGACCTGAGAATGGAGGAGACTTCCTATGAATGACATTCTTCATGAGATACACGTACGGAAACACAGAAATGAAAACAAACCAAGGATACACAAAGAAGAAAATAACGAAACAAGTACGAGAGACCAAGGAACAGAAAGGAAGAATATAAAATAAGACACAAATATAAATGAAAAAATCCAGGAAAAACGTAGAAAATAATTCAAAAGAAGGAAAATTTAGATAGGAGAAAAAAAGCACATGAAAGGACAGACGATGAACGCAAAAGTATGAAAATAATAAGAGAAAGAACATAGAAAAAATAAGCAAAGAAATTAAAAACAGACCTAAAGGAAAATAGAACACTGAAAAAAAATTCTAAATAACGTTCAAACAGGGGACTCCCTGTACATAAGGGAGGGGATGCCTATTAAGGAAGAATATGCTTATAATAAGTAATTGAGCCAAAGGAAAAGAAAAAAAGGAAGAAGATCCACGAAATAACATAAATTTAGGAAAACGAGAAAACTATTCGAAACAAAAGAAAGGAAAATACCGATAAAAACAAAACAAAGGAAGATAAAGTACGTAAAAATATAAAAAAAAAACAGAAGGGGGAAAACAAATAAAAAACAAAGAAAATAAAAAACAGACCTAAAGATAAATATAATACTTAATAAAATTTTAAATAGCGTTCAAAAAGCGATTCCCCGTTAAACAAGGGAGGCCTACTAAGGTAGGTATACTTTTAATCATGCTCAAAAGGGGATTCCCTGAAGACCAAGGGTAGGCCTACTAATGAAGGTATACTTTTAAATAACGTTCAGAAGGGGATTCCCCTTAACAGAGGGGATGCCTAGCAAGGAAGGCGAAGCGGCTCACCTCTTGTCGCATGGTGATCAGCTGCGACGCGTTGAACTGAGCGGTGACGCTTTTCAGCACCTCGTTGCAGATGGACGGCAAGACGCGCTCGTCAAAGTCCAGACCGAGTCGCTGGTAGATCTGCGGCAGATTGGCCGCCACAGGGCGTGCCAGAACGCGCAGGCTGATGTTCACCATCTGCAAGTCTTTGCTCCCTGTGGGCGAGGCGATGCGGCGCGGACGCGCGCGAATGTCGTAGATGATCGGGTAGTGGAACCACGGTATCCTGCGGAAGGAAAAAATATAATAAAAAAACACAAAATCAGAGCGAGGGAAATCAGTGTCAAAGCTGGGCTACAAAAACAAATCTGCCAAATCGTTATCAGACGCACAATTCGCCAAGCGTCAGTACTCAGAAGCAACTACAATCCAAAAACTTGTGAAACATTACATCACCCTTTTAATGTAATGCACATTTCCAGACGGCATAATCTTCCTACAAATAAACAATAACAATCTGCTTATGGAATTCTCGAAGAGCTTGTTTTACATCTTTTACGGTGTACTTTTACAAGTCTCCTATGATATCCAAAACCATTATCCGTCTGTACCTATTCAACGAGCTATCAACGCACATATAGAGATTACTTCTGCTGCTGGTGAGTTCGCAACAAGAACAAAACTCACTAATCTATCTATCTATCTATCTATCATCTATCTATCTATCTATCTATATATATATATATGTGTGTGTATACACATATACATAATACGCCGGTCAGCAAAAAAGCTGTTGGCTGAACAAGAGGCCGTCTTGCCACTTAGATCGACAGACAGCAGGAAAATTTCAGCCGATTTCATCTACCACAACGTATAATCAGCAAGACCAACTCTGTCTGGCTGTTCTGAAATCATGGACAACTTGCAGCACAGAATGAGCTCTGAACAATTCGCTCACATGAAACTTCTTGAAGCGCAAGGCTCATCTTTTACAACTTCTTATCATTTACAACTTTCAAATAACTATGCGCATCATATATATATACATATATATAGATATATGTAAGGGAGCATAAATAGAGAGAGAGAGCGATGATAACGAGCAAGACAGAGTAACATAGATCCGTGTGTTATGGCGCCACACAAGATTTACATAAGGGATCAAGTGGATAGAACATTAAATGGAATATATCGCGTATATATATATA
>QQSS02206611.1:0-11726 GCA_003687565.2 Craspedacusta sowerbii
ATTACAGCAGATATCAATAGTTTCGTCTAAAGGTATGTTGGAGAATAGGGAATCAATATCAAAGGAAGACATAAAATGCAAGGAATTTTGGTCACGTACTTGACTAGCGAACGAAAAGGAATCCTTGACAGTGTACTCATTTTTGGTCAAAGGTTCCAAAACACCAACCACGAATTTAGCTAACTTATACGCAGATGTATTAATAGCAGATAGGATAGGTCGAAGTTTAGGAAAGCCATTGTCCAATTGCTTATGTACTTTGGCAAGACCATACATTACACTAGGCCTCGAGCCAGAAGGACATAGAGTATTGTATGTAACAACATCAATAGCATTCTTTTCTTTAAACTTTCTCAAGACATTACGAACTTTGAGCTCTTGATTCCAAATGTGATTGTAGTCTTTCCCTGATGCAACTTCAACTTGGCAAATTTGGAACTATCAGAAAGAATTTCTTCCATTCCTTTGATGTAGGTATTTTTGTCTAAGATCACAACTGAGTTACCTTTATCACTGCGTTGAATAAGAATGCTAGTGTTGGTTTTTATGGACTGCAGTGCTTGTATTTCTTCCTTGGAAAGAAGCTGATCTAATTTAGGCTTTAGCTAATTTTAGCTAATTTATGCTCCAAGCATTTCATGTGCAATATTTTCAATAGAAGATTTGGAAGCTGTCAAAGGCCCTGAGGGTATGCCCTGTGAACCACTTAATTTTTCAAAGAGATCTTCAAAAGGGAGCAAAGCATCACCATAATTGATGGTAAAGCAAAATCAGGGCCTTTAGACAGCAAGCATTCTTCAGCGTTAGATAACTTGTAAGTAGAGAAATTATGAATAACTTTTCTCATGTTACTGGAAACATCTGTGGGAACAAAACCCAGTTTAATAAGTTTCTTTTCCTGAACAAGTTGGATAGCAGCTAAAGTTTTCTTATTTTGGCTTAATATAAAAGTAGAGACATGTAAAAAAAATCAAGCAAACCAACTTGGCGTCTCAAACAGGTAACAAGATGCTTATCCTTTCTTGTTAAGGTAGCTAACTGTTCTTCCTTGTTGTTGATTTCCTGAATAAACAGCTCCCCTTGATATATATATATATATATATATATATTGTACCTGCCTTTCAAATAAGGATAAATACTTATCCTAAAAATATAGAGCTTAGTATATGCAAGTCCTCTATTGTATTGTATTGTATTGTATTGTATTGTATTGTATTGTTTCATGTGCTTGGCGTCGTAGGCACGCCCTACTATATGTCCCCGGAGCGTATTCACGAGAACGGCTACAACTTCAAATCGGACATCTGGTCTCTGGGCTGCCTCCTGTTCGAGATGGCTGCCCTGCAGTCGCCCTTCTACGGAGACAAGATGAACCTGTACTCGCTCTGTCGAAAGATCGAGCAGTGCGACTACCCACCTCTGCCCTCTGAGTACTACTCGGAGGAGCTGCGCAAGACGGTCGATCTTTGTATAAATCCGGAGCCCGAGCAGCGGCCGGACATATCTTACGTTCACGACGTGGCCAAGAAGATGTGCGCTATTAAAGTGGCCTGAAGCGTGGCGTGGCCAGGTCTTCTTATCGGCGTTCTGCACTTGGTGTGCTTAGGCTCGGGGTTTATTTCTTTGGGATTGACTGGGTGGGAGGGTGTTGCTCTGCTCTGCTCTGCTGTCCTGTCACCGTTGTATCAGTTGTGGTTCGGTGCCTCTCTTTGCTGTGTTTTCAGTCGCCGTATTCAGAAGAGGAGTTTCATGCGGAATGAACATCTTATATTTCGTAAATATTTGTTTGGCTAAGCTACCGTGGTCTCGCGATATAGACCGCGGGTCGCTTTATTTTGCACGCTTGCGGAAAAGTAATGACTGATAAGCGACCATCCGCTTAATTAAATCCGAAAAGGCTCTGTAGATTATGAAAGATATTTGAGACTTCAGGGTTTTGTTCTGAATTTCTATATTTCAACGGATGGAGTTGGCTGTGTTAATAGCCTCGGGTGTAACCGCGGTAGCTATTGCGGTTGCTGGTAACTACTGAAATCAGTCGGTAGAAGGAATCTGCTTCTAATAACAACTTCTGGCTTCTGCTTTTGTGCCGAAATCGCTGTATTGCACTTCATCCCTACTTGGTCTTTCTAATTTAAAGACGGTCACTGATCGTGTCATGTTGGTAGTTTGCCTATTTTTGCGTGTTTGTAAGGATGTTCATGTGTTTGTATGCGTGTTTGTGCGTATGTTTATGTTTTTATATTTGTCCGTTCGTTTTTGCCTGTTGCGGATCGAGGGATTAGTCGAACTGAGCTGTATTTGTAGTTTGGCACTAGACGTCTCCTTTAATGCCACCTAGGGAATGCGTACAGGTCGATGAGACGACATTGAACTTCCAGGGGCGGCGTATTTCTCTGTGGCTGTGCGACTTCGAAGTCGTTTGATTAGCTTTATATTATGTTTTATCAGGCTGTCGATACCTGGTCTCTTCCCTACCCAGTTCAGTCTGTTAAGCATGTTGAGTATTTCTGGCATAGTAACGTGCCATCTTTTGATTCGCCGTGAGGAATATCCAGATGGTCGGAGGTCTTGAATAATCGCTGTCGGATGGTGTGTCATAGCTTTAGTGGCATAAGAGCGGCGTAGCGAATAAGATATTTTAATTATTTTAATAATTCTTACGAGGGTCGATGAAATGTCGTGCATGCTTTCTTGCTGGTATTGCCGCTTATTTTGCTTGATCTTGTAAAAATCCGTCTGAAAATCCTCCTCGCAACGCAAAGCTCTTGAATGGCCACAGTCTTTTCTATCTTTGACGCCGAACCATTTTTCTTTGTCTTTTTTTTTTTTTTTAAGGTGAAAGGAGAAAGTTTTCTGGCTTCTTGGTCGACCAGTCTCTTCGTTTTAGCTTGCGTATAAAGAATTTGTTTGTGCAGTTTGGGGGTGAGCATCTTACGAACATGTTTACCCGGTTTGGTATGTTGCAGAAACGGTGTGTGCTGGGACAAGATAGATTTTTTGTTTTGTGTCGGGTTGCGTTGGGTTATGGTTGCGGTTGTGAGCAGAAATGAGCTTGAATTTCAGGTAAAGTTACTATTTCTCGTTCAATCTGTAGTATCGTTTCTGGAGATATTGGAAATTTCTAATAATTAATTGGTTTGATTGCAGAGAGTTCGGTTTGGCTAATGATGCAAAATTGTAAATTAATTCACGATGTGTCGTTATTTAGAAGTTTTTTTTTTTAATTCTTGGCAATATTATACCTGCGATAAAAACGAATGGGCATTTTGCGAGTGACGCTAAAAATATATTTCGAGACTTGATCTTTCTGATTTCTCTGCTATCACCTGCGATAGCCTTTCCTAATAAACATTTATTATACTCAGTTATTAATCTAATTATTAAATAACCTAATTATTATAATCGACTCCGTAGCGTTTATGATACAATACTCATACAAACCGAACCTTTTGTCTTCCTTTCAGATTTCTGTGCCTGGCAAAGCGAATCCATCATCTAGTAAACCTTTCAAAACATACCCCTTTCATGTAAATAAAGTCTGCAAACATGCTTACGCAGTATACAAGCTTTCACATACTAACAGTATATGCATTTACCATATTGCCAAAAGCACTCGTAAGTGCACCACCATATTATTTCGAGAGTCTTGAGGCGACAGCGACAATAAAAGTTTTTAAAATCACCAGCCGCCTAGCCAGAAGCAAATTTAAATCGCTTGCATATGATTGGCAACAATCGAAATGCTACAGCGCTCGCATGGTTACTTGCACCGTCACTTGACTGATCCGTCATGTGAACCACACGAGGACCAGTTTCTAAAAGTATTCGCAGCAGGTTGGCCATTAAACTTTTTTTTTTTTGACTTTACTAGAGTTATGAAATGCCTTCTTATATAATAAGATTTCAATATCAAATGTCAGTGCAGGAGCAATGACCAGCCATTCATCAACCCCTTGAGAAGTACTTTGAATCTCGCACTCAATAAAGAAATGAAATGCCGGCTTCCCGGGCCGCTGTGGAGGGCAAGCAACTACCCTCTAGTATTCCTAACTGTAAAGCTCTTCCGATAATACGAAATTCAATCCTCCTAATTCTGAATTGATGAAGTGACTTGTGAAGTTATCAGAAGCTGTTGTGAAGCCACGTTTGCCGAGGGATTATAATGAGAAGCATTATATGGTCTTAAAGTCCAAGGCGATCCGACAACTCAAATCGGGTTCAGGGCGTATTGGATAATACCTCTCAATGATCACATTGGTAAAACTACCCTCGTACAAGTACCCTCCGGATGAAAATAAATTCCTTGGTGAATTTATCTGAAAAAAGCTAACATAATCTCAGGAAACTACAACTCTCATGCCACCTCTAGCATTAATTGAGAATAAACATGTATGAGCAGAACAAAAAAGATTTCAATTAAAATGGTATCCAAGTTGTCTGGTCATCTAACAGTGTACGGTCTTGGTCGTTTGATTAGACAAGTCCGGCCTAGGTTTCCGCATTTTAGCATTTAATGTTTTAGTATTTAATTCCGTTTCGTAGTTTTTAATGCGAGGCCCCATTGAATCCAAAGTCGATGGAAAATTAAAAGAATGAGAAGATCGTCGAGTCATCGCACTTGATACTTGCCACATGATGTGGCTAATAAATCAAATGTTCTAGTGGCCGTACAAGTAATATTTTTGAATGGTTGGTTAACTGCTAACCCCCACCGAGCTATCCCGTGCCCAATGACAGGGAGCGAATTGGAGCTAAATGAAGTGCCCAGAGATTGTCTGCAGATCATGAGCTAATAAAATGTCTCAATGCAGTTGCCTTCAAGGTTGTCTTCTGGCCAGGTTCTATAGACTTGTCACAGTCTTATGTGACAACATCTCAGATGCTGTGAGGCAAACTACCCGAGGCACAGAAAGGAATTGATCGGGAAACGCTATGCCGGAGTTTATGTTTTAAAGCATCATATATCAATTTAAAAAATGCCGGTGAACCAAGATTGAAATTTCCGCGAGTTGTAATGATGCACTTTGTTGCCATCGCTTGGAAACCAGCAGCACGGTTTTGCTTGGTAGCGCGCAAGATCGCTCTCAAGAAATTCGAACATCGGATGGTTAGATAGCGCTGCCTGTGTAGCTCTCGGAAAGGAACTTACCATCGCAATAGCAAGACTCATCGGTAAGTTAGGGGCACGGTTCTGACGTCGCTTGATTCGTCGAAAGCAAGGATTTTGCTCGCATGCTGGAAGCTTATGTGTCTAAACAACTACAGCGCATAAATAGGTGCTGATTCGGATAATAGGCAATTCATCGAAACCTTCCAATCCACAGCAGGTTAATTTTAAACCCAACCTTACTAAGTCCTTTTACTACAGACAGATTATAAACGGCCCTATAGGCCACTGGCCACAGCATGAAAAGCTCCAATAGCATTTTAGACATTTTCGTATGCAATCCAACCGAGCATGCGTTATTACACATATGGAATTTAGAGAGACTCAAACATCTTTTTTGCCGCTGTCTCCGTGCAACCAAACCAGACCCAGGATTATACATAGAAGTAAAAACAACGACGGGCTAGGCCTGAAAAGGAGCTAGAAATCTAATGAATGAAATTTAATGCGAAAACTAGAAGATATCCATGCGTAGCAGGAGAAGTATTCCTTTTTAAGCAGGAGACAAATCCGTTTGGGGTAAGAGGAGCATTCCGTTTGAGCGCAGGCGAAGAAATTCTTTGGGTCAGGGTGTTCTGACGTATGCTTGAAAGCAACTCATGCTATGTCAACAAGCTTGCACAGCAAGTCAACAACAAAAAAAGCACGCCTATGGCGCTCGGAAATTCTTAATCTCACGAGGTCAAGTTTCGGGCATCATCATGTTGCGCGGGTGGGGCGAAGTTACCTGGCTTTTGTGACATAACACTTGATTTCGTGACGCCGCACCCCGTCTTTGCAGCAACTTCATTCTCCGGCACGTCTTAGGCGTCAAACGAAGGATTTGCTAGGCTTAGCTGTTGCTATTCGCGAAACAATGCGCTGTTTAGATACGGCACGAATAACTTTTACAATAGACCTTTAAAATCATAGGCGCTTCTAGACGATGCAGACTTGTGGTACGTTCCATGCTCATATGCTAATGCTAGTAGGAGCAACTATTAGCTGCAATCTTCTGGAAGATTTGGGCGTTGCGTTGCGCGAAGGAAACGTCTTGCTGAGCAAATGGAGAAAGGTAATCTTGTGCCGCTATGTGAAAAGATAGAGAAAAACAGCGTCCATATTTCATTAATTTATGATGCATGCTTGGCACATATGCTTAGATAGAGTTTGCAATTCCTATCGGTGTCACATGAGCGGTCTACAGTGAGGCTCGAGAAATGTTATTATTTAAGCAAGGCATGACGTTGAAAGTCATATAAAAATCTTTTACAAGTTCCGCACGCATCATACTATACTTCGGTCCAAAAAAATCTCGCAAACAGTCGGTTTTTAACAGGAGTATGAAAGCCGAAAGTTAAGACTTTTAACGCAACGCTTGTTCCTAAAGTGCGGCTTTGTGCATATTAGTATTACGTAGTATATATAGTATTACGTACTCGTTGCCATCGTTTGATTCTTGAAATATTGCACTTCCGTTTGCAGGGGGTATGATAGTTAATATATTTAAAATTTTAAAAAATTATTCTAGATTATTTCAAATAATTTCAAACAGCTGTACTGAGTCTTGGCAGACCGCGCATCATCGACACTTCCACACAAGTTAGTTTGTTTTCGGATTAAGAAGCGAATACTCGAATCGGCCCATCACCGCATACCATCTATACACTAGTTTACTTGATCTTGAATGTGGGTGAGACAAGTTGCAAAAAACTCTGAAGTTGCAAAAACTCAGAACCTATCATTTTAGTAATGGTTAATGGAACGATGAATGAAACTTAATTGCTAAGGCTTTCCGTGTGAAGCGCTTCGTTCATCATAGTTATCTTACGCCTCAAGTGAGTGAGAAATCGCGAAGCATGAGAATTCTTCATAATGGCTTCATCATTTATAATTTCCATAGTAGGCATTACAGAACAAGTGGTAGTACTTGGAGAACCGCTAGGAGAAAACTTCGTTATTACAGTCAAAGCTGGTACTGTGACCCCTGATAATCGTTCAGATGTGTTCTAATGGTCGGTTTAATTTTCTTGCTCCACTTGAAACTTTAGTTCCAGTTTCTCAGTCATACAAGTAGTAACCCCGGTTAAGTGCAAATACTGACATTTCGTCCGTCCGCTGATTGGCTTGCAAACGACTGTGGGCCATAGACGCAATCATAAGAACTCTATGCCGTGGGCTGAAACCGAAATGGTTTACATTCGCATTGGAGTAAGCTCTAGTAGTTTATATTATATAGTTATACTCAAGTATATAGCTGCTAATAAGCTCATCTAACCTATATGTTCCCAGGAAAAACTCTAGGTGGAGACCTTCCCAGCGGACGAACAAGTCGTACTGTGCTGGTTAGGTCTTCTTAGGAGATTCGCCAAACAGGGTAGCCACAAAAATTTATTACATACCCTGCTTGCCCACAGACTGCCGCGTGGAGACTCTCCTAGTCGGCCGGCAGGTCAAGTGTAGAAATGGCAAGGTGATCGAGCCTGAGGTTAGCAAGACATTTGACAGTCATAGTGCAGCACGAAGACAGGTCCTCTGTCATTGGCACTATCTACATCGCATCAGCTCTCGCCTTTCTTTGGGACGCTGCTGAAATGGCGCGGATTTGTACAAGCGAGAGAGTTATCGCTTCTTCTGCATGAATTCTCTGTATTTCAGACACAACTTTATATTCAATCTTTGTATTGCACGGGGATATATACTTAAATTACCACAGAGGATATGTTTCTTAGTTATTTTGGATCCTGGGATGTAGCAAATACGGCAATTCCCCATGCGGGGGAGGGTAGTGTCAAGATCGTTTTTTTAACTATCAGCGTGATAACCTGACCAAGACGTTAAAATTACTACGCCGTTTGCATGGCTACATATAGGGATGAGGAGCTCGCTGTGTCAAGTTGACTCACGGAGATCCTTTAGATTAGTTTACGCTCTGCCTTGTACGGGAATCGCTGACTTTACCTTGAGGTTTTGAATTACTTGCCTCATTTGAACGATCAACGTAGACGGGGGTCTTGCAGCGACGGATACAATGGAGACATCTGTGTCCTCACCCATCGCCACTGCCGTATGAGTGTTTCCACGTTGGTCCCCGCGCAGCTAGCAAGGTGGATATCCTGCGTAAGGAAGGCCTATAGGATGGCTGACAGGCTGACATGCTCCCAACATGGCTGGAATTGGTAAGTCAAGCGGAGCCAGAATGTTCATCTCCCTTAAATCGTTTCAATCCATTGCAGCACCACGGGGGTTTAAGGAACAGCGACAAAACGTTGCAAGGCAGAGCAGCGCAGACGTTATCCAAAAGTTACCTGCCAAGGGCTTCAGCTATAGTCAAAGTGATATCCCCTAAGCCAGGCCTTTGCTGAGTGCATCACCGAGACTATCCGGGATAAAGTAATTTCGATATGCACCATTCAATAGGTCTGGCAAAACACTCTGCAATTCATGCTTCTCTATTTCAAGAAGATGTGTCCTTAAATGCTGAAAACGCCCGAGGGAGTACTATCGGATGATTGAGCTTTTCTCCTTGCCTGTTCGTCTTACCTTGGATTCATCTCGGAAAAGTGAGTTAAATCGGATAATAAAATTGCAAAATCAATCCCGAAGAGTAATATCTTCCTCCGATTTTAGAGAGCTATATTCAGCTATATTAGCGATATTCACCTTATTATCACAACTAGGTATACTATAGCTTCATGAAAGGCTTTTTTTGCACGACTGGCATCATAGCAAGATGCCAGCAGCATTGAGCAACTTTGTCCTATTCTATACGACTAGCGCAAATACTCGGTTGGACACTTCGTGTAAGCTTGCCCTGTGAAACCGTAGAAATGAGATTCATGGTCGTGCAAGTATGAAATTTAAACGTGCCCTCGATTATAACAAGGTCGTGAACCTTAATATTGATCAAAATAAATCAAAACTTCTGTCCAAGAAAGAATTTATAGGTCTCTCAATGGCTGCATGTCTGAGGTATAATTTGTGACTGTGAAGGATAGCTTTTTAAAGAATTTACGCAGTAACGAAGGCAATTTTGATTTCGAGTTTACCTTTTTTAGTACGTATAATATCTTTCTTAAGAGAATTACATTTAATTTGTTCGGCTGAGTACCTCAATTTTGTAGCAAAGTTTTACATGTTGCTCTAATAGCGTTTTTATGTTATTGTTTATTTTACGTTTGTTATTAGCCTTATACATGCGCGCTAACATGAAGCAGTTGCTTGAGTTACTGTTTTTTTTTTCTTTGGACTGAACAGCGTTTGAATAACAGCCGTTTGAACATGAAACTTGGTATAAAGCTTCCATTACTGATCCATTCCACCCTTCATTCCAGGAATTGGACTTTCATTTGTCTTGTCCGAATTCGCTCACTTTCTTGCATACTCTAACAAGAAAATGCAATCAAACCAATCTTGGCTTCAAATGTCTATTATAATCAACGATTTGAAATGATTTGAAATTTGATTTTGGCGTCTTTAACCTGACTAGCCTCAGCTTGGAGGAAGCCTCCTTCTCATATAAATGCATACGTTTGAAATCTTATAATCACTCCTCTTTGCGTTTCACGAGTTGTAAACTACACGTCGTAGATTGCTTATATTGAGAGTTTAAATTGGTTGTATAGCGCGCTATATTGACATTTTATTGGCATTTTATTGAGAAAACATATCTTGAGTATTCAGTCTTGCGACTTGCGAGTTTAAGGCGAATAGTTGAGTCATCCTACGATCGTACCCTGCCATAATATTGTCGATGAATCTTTTCTGATCCCTTTCAGGTGACCAAGGAGGAGACCGCTTCGTCGACAGCGATGGCAGCGATGGTGAAGTTCCTCTACTCGATCGGCAGCCTCTGGAAACCATCTACGAAGACAACCCGGACGGCCTTGCGCTAACTGAAAAAACTCCCATCGCTCTTCGCAAAAAGAGTTACAGCGCTGTCGATCAGTCAATGGCCAGCAACACGTTCTCGACTGTCAAAAGACCGTCGCTATTCCAGGAATCCGAGGGCAAAAACTTCACTGCGTACATGGCTTCAGTGTCCCAGTCTCTCAGGTATGTATCCCAGAGCATGTACTTCCACAGCGTCATCGGGGAAGGAACGGCGTTGGATGCAAAATCTCAAGCAGTGTCTTTTAGGACGTTGTCCCTGGTGGATTTGCCTTCCAACGATCGTCGCATATCAACTTGGCTAATGTTCTTCACAACCCTGAACATGATGAGTGGCCTAACGATGTTTACCTTCCCTTATCTTATCGTTCGGTCAGGGCCCTCCATCTTAGTAGCGATCGCATTGGTGGGAGTCTTGAGTCTCTACACCAGTCTCCTCGTTAACACATGTCAGTACCAGACCTCCAGGACAACACAGGGTTTCGAAAAGCGTGTTTATACGTCTTTTATCGACTTAGGTAAAGCAGCGCTTAAGCCCTACGGCGAAATACTAATGCAAGCTGTGATTTGTAGCAACGTACTAGGAGAGATAGGCGCCATAAACTTTATGGGACAAGTGACGATGACCCTATTCCGTAATCCTACGCCAGTTGCATTGCAACTCTCCGAGGTCACGTGGGGAATCCTCATTCTGCCATGCCTGTTCATTTCGCGCATGTCTGTTCTCGTTTGGATTGCCACAATCGGATTGGTCGGCTACATTGGAGCCCTGGGCGCCACATACGGTCTACTTATATCGAGCTTTCGATCTTGGTCTTTCGGAGAACTCGCCTGGCACTTTGACTGGGAATATTTCTTTATCGGGTACGGCATTATTCTGAGCTCCTACAATATCCATGTCATGCTCCCGTCAACGGAAGGCTGCGCAAGACGTCCAGAAAAGTTTCGTGCAGTGATGAAAGCCTCCTTCGCCTTGAACATCGGCATGAAGCTACTGCTTGCTGTCATAGGAGTGGCTGCATTCGGCGCTCTTACGAAAGGCACATTACTAACGAACTTGAAAGAAAAAGGAGTGATAAGCTTTATAATCAACTGCATCGTGGCGTTTTATCTTTATACAAATCGCCCTACCTCGATGTTCGTTCTCACTGATTTGATGGACAAGTATTTACAACCAAGTATAACCCTGATGCAACCTGGAACTAAAGGACACTACGTATGGGTGCTGCTATCGCGTTCGATCCTGATACTATTCACCGTATTTATCTCCTTGTTAGTACCAAGGTTTGAGTTGATAGCAAGCCTGTCAGGATTTATACGCGGCACCATTAACTCCATAGTTTGCCCGGTGGCTTTCTATCTGAGCTTGAGGAGGCGACACATTTCGACAGTCAGCTTTGTCATGCATTGCGCGTTGATTATTGTAGCCACATGTGCAGGCCTTCTGGGAATTGCTATTACTGTCAAAGCAATGATAACAGAAGGAAAATAGCGATGAATGTGTTAATGTCCGGTCTAATATTTCTCTTGGTGTTGATAGGTAACTAGATTCGAGTCCGCTCAGTGTCTTTTGAATACATACACATGCATATGCATGCATCTATGTATGCTGTATGTATGTATGTATGTATGTATGTATGTATGCATGTATGCATGTATGTATGTATGTATGTATGTATGTATGTAT
>QQSS02206622.1:0-24271 GCA_003687565.2 Craspedacusta sowerbii
CATTTCCGATTCACAGGGTTCTTGTAAGTGTTGGCAGGACAGTTCAGAATGCACACGTTCTTGTGATCGAAGTAGTTTACTGAACAATAATCGCACGACCCTCTTCCAGGACAGATGTCGCAGTTTGAGTCGCATTTGTCGCAACCGATTTGGAAGTTGATGTACTAAGTTACAGGACAGCGATCAATGCAGAAGTTGAGAATGTGGTAAAAGCCTCTGGCAGGACAAGTGAGACATTAGTCTTTCCTGTCTCCGGAGCAGGTTAGGCAAGACCAGTAGCACTTTTGGCAGCTGTTGTTTATATAATAGAAGCGAATACTGCAAAAGACGCATACATGATCAATGATGATCTGCTTGGCCAGACAGGCCCCGCAATAAACTTTCGCTTTTGTCGTTGCATTTGGGAAGCCTATTCCTGCCTTACATGTCAAGCATGAAAACCTTATTAAACAAGTCGCACAGGATTAATCGCAAGGTTTGCAAAGGTTGGCCCCTGAGTACTCCCCGTCTAAACATTTGTGGCATAGGACTGTATTGGGATTGCCATTGTTGTTAAACCCGTGCAAACTGGCACAGGAAGTGCAGGTGTTACTATTTCTGCACGTGCTGCAAGTATTGTCACATTTCTGGCAGAATTTATCAGAGCCTTAGAACTCATTTTGTAGACAAATCCTGCACACGTTATTCTCAGATCCTCCAGGAAGAAATCCGTAGTCCTGGAGACAGGTCGTGCAGGCGGTTATTTTTGTGCACGTCGCACAAGAGGGATGACATTACTTGCAAAAACTATCAGTGTCTAAGTATTAATTGCTAGCGCAGGTCCCGCACGGGTTTGAATCTGGGAATCCTCTCAAGGGGAAGCCTTTATTTGGAGCACATGTGGTGCATGTGCTATCATCAATACAAGTAGTGCAAGTAGGAAAGCAAGCAGTGCAGGCGCTGTTCTTACCGAATTAGTTGGATTGGCATTTCGTGCATAGGTTATTGTTGGCTGTTTGTCCTGTGGTGAAGCCATACCCCTCGATGCACGTCTTGCAGGTCGATGCATCTAAGCAGGACGCACACACATTGTTGCAAGATGTGCACACGTCATTCTTGTTGAACTCAGTTTAAAAACAGGCTGCGCAAAGATCATTATTTGAAGTCAGTCCGAAGCTGAAGCCGAAGCCCACATTGCATGTTGTACAGGTTCTGTCATTTAAGCAAGTTTTGCAGGTTGAATCACAACTGACACATTAGTTATTCTTGCTGTATTGAACAGGAGTGCAAGGCTGACATAGCCCAGCGTCAGGTAAGACTCCAGAGGGAAAACCATGCCTGTTAGCGCAAGTAGTACAGGTGTTGGCATCGATGCAGGTAAGGCATTTTGAATCGCAATTTATGCATCGATTATTACTGTTAAATTGTGATGTAGTGCACTTGCTACATAAAGAGCTGTCAGCGCTCCCAATCAAACCGAAACCCGCAATACATGTGGTGCAGCTGGTCCCGGCTATGCAGGTAAGGCAGCTTTAGTGACAATTAATGCACTGATCAAGCTAAGCAAACTGAGCCGATTCGCAAGGCTAGCATATAGTCTGATCTTTGAACCCTCCTGCGGCAAAGCCATGCCTCGCTGCGCAAGTTGTGCATGATAACCCATTTTTGCAAGTCAAGCACTTCGAATTGCAACTATTGCATTGATTTGAGTCCTGGTACTATGTTGATGTACAAAGAGCACAAAGTCCGTTGTTGGCCGTAACTCCAGATGGAAAACCATGGTTTTCGGCACAAGTTGTACAGGTATTTGAGGCCCTGCAGGTTTTGCATTTTACGTCACAGGCTGAACATCTAAATTGCGATGTAGTGAATTAATTCGTATTACAGGTCGAGCATAGGTTGTTGTCGGGATTTTATCCAGTCTTGAACCCGTAGGATGCCGTGCATTAAGTGCATGTATTTTAATTTTGACATTTGATGCACGAAAAGTGGCAGAGCACGCACCTATTTTTGCTGGATGTGAACTAGCCTGAGGCGCATTGGGTGCAAAGGTTGGCATTGGGACTATGGCCTGAGCCGAAGCCGTACCCGTTAATGCAATTAGTGCAAGTGGAGCCGTCAACGCAGTTTTTGCAGCTGTTATCGCAGTTAGTGCATACACTACTACTCGTAAACTGACTTGATGTGCATTTGGAGCAAAGGTTATTGTTGATATCTGAGCTGGAACTAAACCCGTATCCTGATGGACAAGTTGTGCAAGTGGTGGTGCCTGACAAGCAGGTCAGACAAAGGGGATTGCAATTCGAACACATATTTGATGAATCTTTGAACTGGTGGGATGCACAATTTTCGCAAAGGGATAAATGATTTAAGCCTTTGCCGTTTGGGCAAGTAACGCAGATGTACTTGCTGCTACATGTCAAGCAACTGCTATGGCAAGTAAAGCATCTTCTCCCTTATCCGAATTACCCTGCTGGGCATGCTTGGCAAAGATCTGTATCAGCCACACCCGATGAGCTGAAGAAATATCCTGATGCGCAGGTTGTGCAGCTGGATGACGAAATGCAAGTTGCGCAGGCTGAATTGCACGAGTCGCAAGTGTTATCAGATTTCGTATACTGATTAGCATTGCAAGGGCTGCAAAGGGCGGTATCAGCAGTAAAGGGAGATGAGCCGCCGTAGCCTTGCTTACAAGTTGCACATGTGGCGGTAACAGTATTGGTGCAGGTTTGGCAAGATTTGTCGCAGCACTGTGATCCTGTAAAATCTGCTCCATTACAAGCAGTGCAACTACCTCCTGATAGTTTTTTATTGTATTAGCATACTGTGCAAATATTGTTATCACATCTCAAGCAGCCTGCACTACTACAAGCACTGCAACTCCCTGAATTCTAATACTGAGCCTAAGGACATTTAACGCATAGGCTACTGCTGAGTATGTAGGTGGAGGCGCAAGTAGAGCAGGTTGTCCAAGAGGTGCAGGCTAGGCAGCTAGAAGGACAGGTCGAGCACATACTGTTTGCGTTATAGGTTCCTGCAGAACATATTGTACATATATTCATATTGGGTTAATGACTAGAAGCAAAACCGTAACTTATAGCACATTAAATGCAGGTTGAAGTCGATAAACATTTACTACACTTGACGTCGCAAGCCGAGCAGGTGGTCGTTGAAGTCGGATAGTTGGCAGCATTGCAGTCAACGCACAGAGATGATCCCGCTGATCCACTAAATATTTTACCAGTCTTGCATGTAGCGCAATTTGAACTAGAAACGCAAGTCTAGCACGAGGAATCACAACTGGTGCAGCTATTACCATTATAGAACTGATTACTCCTGCAAGGGAAGCACAGTCCGCTATCTGCTGTCACTGACGCTGGGAAGTAACTTCTTGGTGAACAAGTAGTGCATGATATGGCATTTATGCAAGTCCCGCATAAAGAGTTGCATACAGTGCAGATATCTTTTTAGTTGTAAAAACCTGACTGGCAAGCAGTGCAGACGGAGTCTCGTTTCATAGATCCGAACCCGTAGCCGACTGCACAATTAATGCAGCTGCTAGTATTAGTACAATAGGAACAGCTAGAGTGGCAAGAGGCACAGCTACCAGTGACAATAAGCTTGCCGACGCCGCAAAAAGTGCAAATGATTTTTCCATCTGAATTGACGGAACTGATGTAATTTCTTGAGCAGGTCAAGCAGAAGGCTTATTATTAGCAAGTAGCGCAGCCGACTTTGCAGAGGTTGCACTTGCTGTTTCCGTTTTTGTATTGGTATTTTTAGCAAGGTGTGCATATTCCTTCATTTATAGCGACAAGGTGGGGGAATCCGTAGCCTGTTTGGCAGCTGGTGCATGTGTATTTATTCTGACATGTTTCACATGATTCATGGCAGCTCACGCATCCTTTGAAGTTGCCATAGTAGCCATTAATGCAAGCAATGCAGAGCCCCGTGTCAGGGCCTTTACCTGGCTCGAAACCATAATTCAAAGCACAGGTCCTACAAGTGTCAGCAATTACGCAAGTAGTGCATGTAAGAGAGCAGGGAGTGCAGGCCCCCTCAAAGTTGAACTCGTTGATCTTGCATCGGGTGCAAATTTCACTGTTTTAAACACCGCCGGGCAATCCGTAGCCTTCAATACAGGAGTTGCAGGACAACTCGTTGAAGCAAGAAAGGCATGTGCTATGGCAGTAAGTGCAAACATCGTTCTTAAGGAACTGGCCCATCTAACAGTTTTGGCATAGTGCGTATCCCACCAGAGTCTAGCTCAGAAAACCTTTTCCGGTCTTGCAGGTCAAGCAGATGTCAGGGCTTTGGCAGGTCATGCAGCTCACATGGCAGTTTAAACATACATTCGAATCCAAATATTGGTTGATTCTACAAGGAGTGCATAAGTCTTTATCAACTCGGGAGGGGTCGGCCATGATGTAGCCCGGCGAGCAGGTTGTGCAGGCGTACAAGGATTTGCAGGTCAAGCAGGCACTCTGACAGGGCATGCAGAACATGTTCAAATTGGTGTACTAATTCTTCAAGCACTTAACGCATAATTTTTGGTTGACGTCGTTAGCTGAAAGGAAGCCGTAACCCTCCTTGCAAAGCGAGCAGGTCTCGTATATTCGGCACCCCTTGCATTCCATTCTGCAGGGAATGCAGATATTGTCATCTGTAAATTAGTTTAATTAGCACTTTACACAGAGGTTAGTGTTCAGGACTCCAGTGCCGATTCCGTAACCGTCATTGCAGCGCACGCAAGCTGTGCTCGTTTGACAAGCTTTGCATGATGGGTCGCAGCACAGGTTGTTGGTCGAAAATTAGCCGGCCAAACAATTCACGCAGGTTTTGGCTTAGCCTTAGGCGTCATTAATCTTCTTCCCCACAGGACAGGTAAGACATGAGACAGCATCTTTGCATGTAGAACAGGAAGATTAGCAGTTGTTGCAAGTTCCTGTATTAACGAATGTGTTGAGCGGACATTTTGTGCAGATCGACCGTCCGACTGGGCCTGAGAATACATGACCTGCTAAACAGGACTTGCAAGATAAAACATTATCGCAAGTTTGGCAGGACTAATGGCACGGGGTGCATACTTACTTGAAGTTGAATTGTCCAGAACCGCAAATTGTGCATAATCCTCTGCCTGGCTTGACTCCCATGTCGAAACCGTGGTCTTAAGCGCATGTTAAACAGCTGGTTTGGTCAAGGCAACTATTACATACTTAACTGCATGCAGTACATGCATTATTTTTATTAAATGCATTGAGAGGACAGGATACGCATAAATTTTTACCGGCAACAGCTCCTTTCGCGAAACCAAATCCTGCTGCGCAAGTTAAACATGCTGTCAATTTATCGCAAGTTGCACACGAAACATCACAACATTCAGTGCCTGTATAATCCGCTTAAACGCAGGCTGCGCACAGAGCTTTTTCCTTGAAGCTTGCCTCATAGAATTTGAACCCCCTTTTGCAAGTTGAGCAACTTAAAGGGTTTAAGCAAGTGAAGCAGGAGGGGTGACATTACTAGCAAGTCAATCCTAACGAATACAAAATCAGGAAACATTTTTTGCAGAGAGGATTATTATCTTGCTTGAAATATCCTGGGGCACAGGTTGTGCAACTCACCGAATCTGTACAGGTCCTGCAGCTAATGTGGCATGGGATGCATTTTTAATTCTATAAAAACTGAGACCCATAACATTTAAGGCACTTGTTGACATTTGTAGTGCCTGAGCCTAAAACATAGGTGGAAGCGCAGGTTGTGCAGGTGTTGGCATCTATGCAGGTGGCGCAGGAGTCGTGACAAACCACCTGTAGCTATCTTGACTTGCAGAAGAAATTATAATTTTCGTTGACGGAAAAGTTCTAAGAATATACTCCCAGCTAAAAGAGTGTTTTCAGCTAAAGTTTACTCAGCCGAGGTGATCCCATTAATTGTCTGAAGGCTGGGTAGCTGAGTTAACATTTCGAAAACGAGCTAAAGGTCTTGTTGATTTAAAAGTATCCAAGGCCCAGCGCGTATTTAACTCCTTCCCACAAAAATCCTTTCAGCGACTCGCTGCTGAGGCCAGACTCTTCCGAATTCGGCAGGCCTAAGTAGCCAGCCTGAATTGAATTTTAACATCTCCCGGCCTAAAATTCGTAAGATTCATAAACCATCAGGAACCATGGGCCGGACAAATTTTCTTAGTTAACTTAAAATTTATGGCACAAAAAATTCTGAAATTTGGGTTTGGGATGTTGGGGAGTGAAAGTGAACTGTAAGAGTTCTTTCTGCAGTTCTGATAACAAAGGGGGAAGTTTGGGATCGTCGGAGTGAAGGGCAAAAGTGAAAGAGGATGGTGAGGCTTGTGCGGTTGCGGAAAAAAGAATTGTTAAAATCATTATTATAATAATTTCAAGGGACCTTTTTATCAAATAAATATAGCACTAGCTGACTTATTTTAATGATCCCTATTTACAAGAAGGACCTGTTCTCAACTACTTCCAGGCCGCTGCACAGATTCCATGACTCGCTTGGCAAGTAGCTCTCCCATTTCTCCTCGGAGCTGTATTCGCAACTCTCTTCGGAGTTCAAGCTGAACAAGCACCTGATCCATCAATTAAAAAGTCAACTTTCCTATTACAATTTTGAAAAGATATAAAATTCTTAATCACAATCAATACGGTCGCACAACCAGCTCAAGCACTTCTAGAATTAGAAGATGTACTTACTAGCTATTATAAGGAAGCAGGAATTCTAAAAGAGGAAGTGTAACTAATAATCAGCCAATTAACTTTGGAAGTAGATCCTTACTGGACTATTGCTTGATAATTAGTAGTCAAAACACAGAATTCTAAACAAATCCAAATAGCTTGAACAGCTGCAAAGCAGACTGACTTAGCTAAGCAAAGATCTGAACTAGCAAATGAACTCTAATGAGCTGGAGCCGATCAGTGCAATTAAAACCAAGAAGATCTGCGAGGACCTCTAAAAAGAAAAGAAATACCTCAGCAAAGTATTGAAACAAAAAAATAACATTTTATAATCAAGAAAAAAAGCATTGGAATCTGCTCAGTAATAATTTAGCAAGCAACTCAAGCTAATTAAGCCGTGCTGATTTATTAATATTTTTATTAATGTCGTAAGAGTTCGGGAACATAGGAAACTACAAGGGACTGATGCTGTGTAGTCGACCGGATCAACAGGTAAAGGTGTAGCGTTAGAGGGAGTTTATCTCAAGAGTCACACCTAATTAACAACTAGGCTACACTCCGATTCCAAAATCCCTTTAAAATGTAAATAAGAAAAGAAAAAAAAACATCAACTTCGCTCTCCTCAAACATAGGATGTGGCTTCAAAACCTCGAGAATGACATGAAGCTTAAGGCCGACCAGGCCCTCAGAAAAAACCAAGATGAATAACTCAAATTAAATAGGATAAGATAGGCCTCTCTCAAAAACATTTAGAACATGAAGGCCTAAGCCGCCGTGCGCAAATAGATTTTAAGCAACAAGCCGGTATGGGCAATGACAGAAGCAGAGAACGAGGCGAAAGAGGACATATAGATTGAGAATGTTCTTGACTTCTTCAAGCCCACGCAGAGCTATTAGGAATTGGTTTAAGACATCGAGATGAAGGTGCTGCTTAAAATACTGAAATAACGATTTGAAGACTTGAAGAAACATCCTTAAAAATATGTGACTCTCAAAAAGAATATCCCTTCTGAAGATAACAAATCCAAGGCCTCAACTGTTTAGTCCCATAAGCTCATCGATTCCTCTAAGACACTCGAACACTCCCTTAAGGAACGTCCTGATTGGGAGGACGCCAGCCACAAGTCTGAAAACTTTTAGAAAAAAGTAGTGAGACACCTTGTGAGCGAGATACTTAAGGAAAACAACTACCTGAAGCAGATCCACTCGAAGCGGAGCCTAGAGCGGCTGATAGAGGGGGAGGTGTAGGGATTCCTTCACAAGCAAGTAGGCCTTCATAAATGGACATGAATAAATTAGAGTCAAATTATTGAATTCATGAAACTAGGCAAAGACATCTATATTGTGAGATAAGTGATAGCCAAAAAGCTTGTTAGTACGAGAATGATCAGAAACCAAGCCCTACTACAAAGTCCTGTGGGAAGGCTACTCAGATAAAGACTTCACTTGGTAGCCCATCGAACATCTCCGCAACGCCTCCACTATCATCGAGGCCTTCGAAAATCAAAAAAATAAATAGTCTCTCGATAAATTCGTTAAAAATAGTGCGATTTAGAAATCAAGCCAGAAGACACTCAAGGACTTGGTCCGAGAAGAGCTGACTAAGTAAAGCTAGTCAAGGCTCAAGTAGCTAAAAAATCAGCCGAGCAAAGCAAAGCCGATAGCCCGCAGCCAAAAGTACACTGAGAAAAGATTTATAAAAGTGCTTTCAATCCGAAGATTAAAGTAAGAAGGTCGAATATAGGTGCTGGTAGAGTGGTTCCAAGGCAAGGATGGAGCTAAGATCAACGAGACTATCTAAGATTACTAGAGTATCAAGAATGAGCATCCTCTTGCTGTCATTGAGTTTTTGTAGGGCAATATCGTTTGGCCAGATTAATGATCATTTTATAAGTTTTTTCATCTTCTAAACTTGCTTGCCCATCTTGTCGGAGTTGTCCGAAATGGTCTAGTTAATGCGGTCCAGGCGTTTGTTCTGGTAGTCGATTTACTAGCCGAAGTACTTATCCTTTTCCAGCTGGTTGTCAAGCTTAGAGAGGATGAAGTCGATCTCAGCGTCTTCTCCCTTCTTAATCGGGATGGGCTTCTCCTATTTGCGAATAACTACTTACTAGAGCCTCTTTGTCTCCTAAATTTATTGCTTCTTTTCTGATTTAAAGATGTTCTTAACCTTGTGGCCTAGTCGCTTGTACCACGGCTGCATCTTCTACAGTATTTTCTCGTTCTTCTTCAAGTCTCTCTTCACCTCGTTCGTTACTTTCTCGACCTCAATAATCATTTCTGATCAGCTTGGTACAGTGCTGCCTGTAGAGCTACTTGTTGCGCTCGTTGGTTATCTCCTCAGTTTCCTCGAGAGCCTTGATGATTCTACTCTTGGCATCTTCTTTAGGAATCTGCTTCTTTTCCTTTTACATGATATAATCAGCTAATTTTCCTTTAAACTCCGACACTGCCCAGAGTGTAGGACTTGAGCAGGCCGTCTTGGAGGTGTATTAGTTATCGCTAAAATCCTTCGAGCATCCCTTACAAATCCGTGTTTTTTCGCTTGATGAGGGAGCAGTGCTTTAAACTATACACCTCAATGGATTTATTAGGAATCCCAAAGATAAAAACTTCAGTCTTCCCATTGAAGAAGAGCTTGGGAAGGGCTCTACACCTGGAAAGTTTACCAGCGTGCGACATATTCCATTTGAATGTTCGCTCTATTGGCTCTTGAAAATTGTTATGCTAGACTTTCCACACCTGCTAAGAGTCTCCGTCTTGGACCCGCCCTCCGAAGAGGAAGATCTGCTTGTGGTGTACGACTCCGCACCCTTACATTGGCAGGGCGATCTTGGCCTCCACTTCGATGAACCCTCTTTTGACTGAAAATACTTCAATCTCATTGGATCGAGTTCCGTTCCCAGAATATCCTCCGAATACAATAAAGCCTTAGTTTGTCTCGAGGACCCCTGGACTACTCCGCCGTTTCCTCATGTGGCCCGTCTCCATCCAATTCCCCATCTGGAAGCACTAAACCGAACTCAGAATGGCATTCTCCCCTTTTCCCTTCCCACCGACTGCATAGACCAGCGAGCCGTAGTGCACCAGAGAATGACCGTATCTAGGAGTAAGCATAGATTAGGTTCTTTTGAACTAGTCACTTTCAGGGTCGTATATGTATGACTTGGAGGATACCTTAGTTAGTGGGAAGTTGACACCTCCGCAGATGAGTATTTTGGATCCGAGGCTTATGGCTGACATGAAGCTCTTGAGCTGGAAGCGCAGGCTCACAGGTCTCCTGTGGCCTACGCCTGTTGAAAAGTTGAGTGACAATATAAACGGTTAGAGATCTGTGCCGAATATAACACAGCCAGAGTCTTACTTCCTTATGGATTAAAATTCTTGCTAAGGCATATTTTCCTCTTACTCCCTGACTATCAGTGGATAGAGAGCTTGTGAGTAGGTCCTGAGCTGCACCGGGCTTATCGAAGAGAAAATTGGCTCCTCACTAAGTTCAGGATTCGCTTACTAAAAAAGGCTGTGCACTTAGACTGAGTTGTCTTAGCACCCTCCGAAAATTAGCATTTTAGAGTCTTTTACGAATCCCTTCGCCATGAAACGGGCCTTTATAAGATTTGGCCTTGCGATCACGGTTTCGTCGACAAGATTGATTAAGTATACTGCCTTGGACGGTCCCGAATGAGTATTCCCACCGATTAGAAGAAAAGTTCCCAATGTACCGGGCATTAGGAGCGGGGCCTAGACCCCCATGGGAATTTTGAATGGCAAAATCTACCATACATTTTTTTATTAGATATACCGTTAGATTTTTCTAGTCCTGACGTCGTTCCCTGAGTACCCCCCGAACACGTAAATCCGGTGCCGGAACAGCAGAGCGCAGAGACTAACCCGAGGAAAGTTCAGTTTGCGAATTTAGAGCCAGACGTTCTTTTGGAAGTCGTAGCACTCGCAATCGGTCAGAATCTACTATTCGTAGGTGCGTCCGCCTAAAACATAGAGATGATTATTGAGTGAGATGGAGGCGTGTGCGTAACGAGGGATGCTCATGGGCTCAAGAGTTTGGAAGGGCATCTATTATTTTCTAAGGGCAGAAAGGTTGATTCGTGTAAGCCCAGGTGAAATATTGCCTTAAAAGATTAGGCCAGAAGCCTTGCCCAGAGCTGTTATCCCCCCGCTCACGTATATCTCGCGTTGGTTCACCAGACTAACTGCCGAGAAGGAGGGTAGCATGTCAAATTGCTTCTGCACGAGAAGTCCGCTGTCCAAGTAAAGCAAACTTTATCCGACGAGAAAGAGATTAGAGTAAGGGCGAACGGCCAGGTCCAACTAAGAGGTTGCACAGCCCATGACTTAATTATTTATAATGTAGGCTGAATAAGATGCGATATTAACTCCGATGGTAGAGTCGGGAGTAAATATTATTCTCCTCCTTGAGTCGATCCTGCAGGAGGAGGACGAGGTCAAGTAATTACAGTTAAGAGAGAGGCTCAAGGCCTTTCATCTTGCGCTCTTGGACTTTAACAAAATAAAACAATTCTAACTAAGATAGACTCTCTCGACAAAAATGGTCAAGTTGCTCAGGCCTGGCCTTGCCAAATTACGATAGACCAACCTGCGCAATAAATTCTTCACTTTCCATCCGTAGCTTGAGCCCTAGTTCAATAAGGTTGAGCTCTTACTCTCCTCTAAGCCAAAATCTACTCAGGACATTTTTATGGTATTAAAAATGTTGCACTCACACCTGAACAACCGACTAAGGGCGCACACCTAGGGCTTCGAGGAGGTCGTAAGCGACCGCTCACTTAGTTTTACAAATCGGGCGAAGACAGTTTCAATGCAGGAACAGTTGTATAAGCTATACGGAGTAGTCTAACCGAACAATGACAGCCTTCTGGAGCTATTTAAATCGAAGGACCGAAATCGACTTAATAATATTTTAAAGAACAAAAATAATTCACTCCTAAAGCAGCTCCAGAGGACTGTCTGCAAATAATAACCAGCCAGGAAGCACGAGGCCAGGAAAGAAGAGACTAAGTCTCACGAAATCGTTCTGAGATAGCATTTCAAAAAGGAGAGGAATTCAGTCTTCCTTAACAAAAATAAAAATACACCACTTCAACAGCTGCAGCCGCTAAAGATCAGCCAACCAATTTGTCGTTAAAGAATTTCAACAAGGATCATGCTGCTTAGAAACCATCGGCTTAGAAGAGTCTCCTACGACCAGCTGTAATAAAAATAAGTAAAAGAACAGTAGGAGTCAGGGAAAAGCAAGAAAGACATGTCATTCGAGGAGATGCTGAACAGGACGCTGCGAGTGTAGCGAGAGAGCCAGACGGTGCCGATCCGTTCGATGGAGAGCTGCGAGATGCGGCGGCGGGAGTGCGGGAAACGCAAGTTTTTGTACGATATAGGGGTGAATTACTATAATTTTTGATATTGGCTGATCCGTTAAATCTATGAACTCATCCAACCTCCCCAACTCCCTCCTCAGGAACAAGCTCCACTTCCTCCTCACCTACCTCAGGTTTTTTAAGCACCTCGAGTCCGTCGACCAAGCCCTGCTCCTCCCCATTCTCAAGGAGTTCAACCACTGCAGGTGCGCTAAGTTCAGGGAGCTGCTCAGAGTTTGCAAACACAACAGCTGCAAGTCGGAATTCGGGCTAAAGTAGTGCCGGATCTAGAGGAAGTCGAGTGTGGCTGCACCCCTGCAATCAGTCAGCGACCTAAGATAATAAGCATCAAAGTTGAGGTAGGATTTGGCGAGCAGGTAGGCCTAGTGCAAACAGCTAAAGTCACAGTTGGAACATAAAACGTTCTTCCGCGAAATCGAGTGGGTCGAGACCTAAGTAATCCCCTCACCAGAACCGATGCGTTCGCAACCAGTCCTCCAAGCTAAAGTCCCTCATCGAGTAAACTAAAAAACGCATCGACTAAGCTCGCGTCGCCATCCGCGAGAGTTAGCGCAAGGAGCTTGCTTGATTTTATTTGTTAACGCTATATTATATCAAACGATGCTTCCATTGATCAACTCATATCGGGGACTGTTCAGAGTCCCTCTTTGCAGATATATGACTGGGCTTGTGCATAGCCAGGTCGGCCAATATCCAGGACTCACAGCCAAACGAATTATCAACGCAGTTTCCAAGCGACTTAACTAAATTGATCCGTAAAGATGGCAGGGAGTGCCAATAACATTCAAAACGCACTGGAGGGATGAGCTGGGTCGAACGGACGTGTAGACATGCATCCATGTCCACGACGCCTTGTAGCGTGAGTTCGGGGTGGAGATCAAGGACCGGCAGGTGCTGGTGACTGACGTAGAGACGGCCTATTATCTGATCACGAGTCTGCATGACGCCCTATGATCTAAATCATTCAATCTTCTCGAAAACGCAGAAATATTTATTGCCATTCTTCCGCTCGACCTTCTTGGACTAATCCGTCTCACTTAGCATTGCTTTTACTTCATCCTAGTCCTTCACCTCCTCAGTAATCTATCTAAGCAGTCTGCACTCAGCTAGTCTTGCCCTCTACCACTGGTGCAGATCCTACACATCAGTCACACAATAAATTCGTCCTTACTACTTGAGGATATAAACATATTAGGCGATGAAGGCGGGATTGATGATTCGCCTCCTGAAGTTCTTTGCCTTGAAGTGAGGGTCAGCGAAGCACACAAATATTTTCTAAACACTGTTAGGTCTGAAATATTGGAGCAGATGCCGCATTGTATTCGTCCTCACCACCCCTAAATTATCACACTGTCCCGGAAAGTGGGATCGATAGGCGCGGAACTTTTCTGCGACATAGTTGACAACCTTGGCCCTGATTTCGAGGCCGAGGCAGAGTTTGGTGCGGAAGAGTCTAGACAGAGTAAATAAAAAAGCTCCATACCCACAGCCAATATCTAAGATGTCGATTGGCCTATCAAAAGGCTTTTGCTTGATCTAATAGTTGATTGGGTGTTAGACTGTGTTGCAATAGATCTTTTAGTCATCTTCTGTCCTCCCGAAGACCCGTGGGAAGTGCAGGCTCCAGTCCACATAATCCGGGCTTTTTGGAAACGGAAAAGAGGTTTCGTTGAAAGGGTTTATATGAGCCCGCATTCTATACTAGGCTTTTTTGGGCATTACAGCCTTACGGGTTGGATGCTCATCATCAGATTATTCTGAGAAATCCATTTATTATTTAATATCACGTAGCCTTCCACTCGGGAAGCCAGTCGATTTCTGACCTTTTGAGGGAGTCTCTGATGACGTATTAGACGCCAGTGTAGTCCGTCTCATGCTTTTTTAGCAGACAATATACGTAGAACTGGTAATCCCATAGGTTGTGACTATTGTTTATGTGGTTCTCGAAATTCTCATTGATCTTATCCAGCATGATTCTTGACACTCCACAGATGAAGCACGTCTATTCGATCTACGCCTGGATTCGCTCTCGCTGGTCTCGCAGTTCGGCGAATTTGTCGATCAAGAGAGCGGCAATGATATTGGAGAGGAGTGTCTGGAAGAGAACATTATAGAGAATGTCAGCCAGGAAGCGGAGGTGATCGGGCTGATCATTCTGATAGCCGATTATGCCCGAGGCGAATAGCGTGACAAAGCATGTGAAGATAGAGGTGCAGTGGTTGCCATTCAGGTCCTATAGCGCTCTGATCTAATCCTAATAGTAAGGAAAGAAGACCATTGCGTAGATATAGGCCCAGACTAATGCGAATGAGAACACCAGGATCAGCTGTTTTGAGTTGCTCACCACTGCGTTTGTTATGTTCTACAACACCTAGAATTTTAGCATGAAGATCAGCACGTGGCAGGTGTACAGTTGATGCCAGAACACACATGCCAGCACACTTATCACCACGTAGGCGCACATCTCCTTCGTCTAATTAACTTAAGTGAATAGTTTTATAACAAACTCGTCAACCGTAAATCTCCTTCTCTTTAGTTTGATTTTGAGCAGATTTAGCCTTGATTTACCCCACAGACTTATGAAAGCTAAAGTGGTGATCAAATGGCCGAGTGACAATATTTTAAAGAGTGTTTTTTCGTTGGAGTTCATGGGCTAAACGTACATGGGCCTGTAAGAGAGGATAATTAGGATATTGATAAGGATAGATATGACCTAAGCAGTGCTCTTGAGAAAGTTGACCAGTTGCAATTTAGCGGTCTAAGCCTTTTGCTATTCAGAAAAATTGCATTAAATCTAGTCTGAGACCTAACTGTTAAGCTCGATGAAAGAAATCAGCTTTTCCTTGCGCGTGGATCTAGTCACGTTGTAGACCACTTTTTTCCGGAAATCTTTTGAAAGTAGCTAGAAAATGGGGTGGTAAGGGAAATATACCTGTTTGGGCTACTTGTGAATTATCACTTAAACTTTCCTAACATGTTCTTTGAGCAATTCATATACTGGAGAATTCCTTATTTAAGTCTGTATATCAAGCTTCTCTACGACCACTATGATTTAGGTGATAAGAGCGAAGCTGCCGAGCTTGCCTTCACTGTTGATCTGCCGCTCGATTTATTATCGAGATTTGACAGGACTTTCGTTTAAAATATTGATGAACATGCCTTCGATGAAAGTCTTTTCCAAGTTCTTTTTTAAGTTATTCAGAATCTACTAGTTTGAAGATTACAGCAGCGATAGTAGCACGATTAGCAATTTCCGCTGGACAATTAGCACCTTGGGACTACACTTCCACAAACTTGATTTTGATATCAAGCACTGTATCTGAGTGTTTGGGACTTGCGCCACCTCGTTTATGAACTCAATTGTGAAAGTTAGCAGTTTGCTGTAGCGAGACTCGACCTCCTTCAAACTAAATAATCTGTCGATCACTTGAATGGACAATTCAACAAAGTTAACTGACCCCGATTTTGAGAACATTGATTTATTCTGTTAGAACAAGTAAAGCTTGCTGTAGTTATTGTTATTTTCGGAGAGTAGCTGGAGGAATTTGAAGGAGCGGCCCAAGACTTCTCCGCATTTTTATTGGTACAATTAACCAAAGTTATATTTCTCTCCTGCCAACAACTTCTCCATGGTATCGATTATAATTTTCCTTAAAAGCTTGACTGAGCCACTCTACTCGAACAGTTGCAGAAAACGAGACTGCATCGCCGTATTGCCGCCCAGTAGCAAGCCTATCCCTGCATGGAAAAGCTAGTTTGCCAACTAAAGATCTATCTGATTCCTGTCCAATATAAGGGTCACTAGGTTAGGAGCCTTGGCCTCGAGCAGTTGCATTTGACGCTTCTCGATTTCAAGCTGCCTCTGCTTCCAGAACTAAGGAGGCCAGAAATCAATATCGTCGTTGGAAGTGAGGTTGGCCAGGACAATTTCATTGCGGATAAGCTTAAGCAGGAAGGCGTAGACTTGGCTGTGGAGAGTAGAGTGTAGCTTGGAGGGCTTGGCGAGGATTGCAATAGATTAACAGAAAGAGTTGGTTTTCGCCTAGATTGGAATGGTGTAGCTGTGATCAAGTTCTTGGTTGGCTATTATCTGGGCAATCTCCTTGCGGAATATCCTGAAGATGGTGACGGACTAGTCCTCCTACTTGTTGGACTAGGCCTTGGTCTCCAGGAGGATGGACTTTGACAAGCGCACCTTGGCCATTCTAGGGGCCTATTTTTAGATGAAAATAATCGGATAGCTCTTCTAGACATTTCCAATATACTAGCTGATATTGACATTTTTAAGTCTAAGCAAGATTTACAACTTAGCAGCCTAGTTCTTTTTCTCCTTGCAGTCCACCTTAATCACAGACTCTCGCATGAGGTCTTGGCCTGACTTCGATCGCTCTTTGCTCTTTAGTTTGAAATTCTCTGGCTTTAAGCTCTGGATTAGCGAATAGAGAGATTAGCATTAGTATCCCAAAGAATACAGCCTCTCGCAGACCTTTATGAGGTTCCAGCTGTACTAGCAAAAGTTCTCGATGACTTCAAGCGCACAGTTACGCGCCTTCTTGGACTAGAATATCGTGAATAGCTGGTTTATCTACTCTAGACTGCATTTTAAATCGTCCTAACGCTCAGCCTGGAGAAGTCCTGCCTTGAGATCAGTCAATGCCTAGGGCATTATATTTACCAGTAATTTCTACATGTTGTGAAAATTAATACTCTTATAGAAAATCTTCCTGCCGAATAGCCAAAGCTATTTTCTCAGTTGCCAGCAGAGATGCGAGTTCTTTAGCAGTTAGACCCACTGCCAAAAGTTCAAAATTCTTAGGCAGATTCCCAGGCAGTGTTTATTTCCCTCTTAGTAATTATCGGCCAAGTATTTGAGAATCCTGCCGACTCTGCCTATGTAGTTTTGCTCAGCTTAGCTCCCAAATTAGTGTTAGGCCCTGAAACGATAAAGTATTGCAAAAATGAACTAGAAATCGAGTTGCAGGAAGCCTGCCTCGAGCAGCAAATCGAAAGTTAAGTTTTAATTGTAAGTTATGGTCTGGCCCTTGAAGTACCTAATGCGGTCGAATAGGTCAAGCAGCTTGAACACATTCGTCTGTTTGTTCACTACTTTCCTCAAGTTTTTCTAAAATCTTTTAATAATTTATTTGTCGAGAATAAGTTCAGGGAAGTCCTTGTAGGCCTTACTCAAAAGTTAGCAGCCTCCATTGTCGAAGTGCTAGAAGCAAGCTGGCCAGCATGAGATTTGCAGCTTAAATTATTGCTCATGTTCCAACTTATTTCCGAGAATAAACATCATGAGCTCAATATCGATGCTTTCGTAACTCTGGACGTGGAGTTCAATGGTCTTGAAGATTTGTTAATAAAGCTTATGCGTTTAAAGGACGCAATGCACAAGGAGGGCTGACTACTTAGAATCCGCATTTTTTATAAACTTCATGATCGACACCAATCTTATCCTGTTGATCGTGCTCTGCTGCAATTCTTAGCAAGATTCAATCACTAGTTTCTTCAGTTCCTAGAACGAGGCTGAATTGATCAGAGGGCAGTGTCTAAGTCGGAATACAATTGTCTTCTTCCATTCCACAAGGCTCTTGAGAAGCGTCATAGAGCTATTGATCAGCAGAGGATGCTAGTACCTGCATAGTCCGAGCAGGACTTCAAACCAGTCAGCGGAGATGAGTGGGATGGAGACGTATTGTTGAAAGAGAGAACGATAGTCAAGTTGAGCCTGAGCAACAAAATTTTAAACAAGAGCGTCAAGGAGTTGTCCTATCTTGACATCACAGTATTAGGCTAGAATATCAAGACAGATTATTTTAATTTCGACAATCGACAGTATTTTAATCTGATCTAAGGTCTACTTAGACTACATCAGTTTGTCTTGCTTCTTGTCCAGCAGCTCTTCCTGTATTCGATTCAGCCATTGCTCCTACAATACTCTTACACTCACTATCTTCCTCCGGAAGGCCATCCGAACAAAACAGAATGCAGAAAGTTTGAAGCTGTCAAATTACACCTCCTGGCCCAACAGACTCTCCAGTCTGAAGAGAATCCTTGTGGACTCTGTGATTAAACTGGTGTGCTTGGCTTGCTAGTCGTAGAAGCTTTTCAAGATGATCGACATGAGGGGGCCTGCATAGCTGTCTCCAACTTGCTAGAGCATTTATATTAGTAGTTTGAGTGGTATTTCAGTGCGAATCCTGGACCTGAGCTATTCGTTATCCTCAGCACAGTCGGCCATGAGGTAAAGATACTGTCGAAGCACCAGGCACTGCTTGGTCAACTGCTTGTTAGTAAGGTCGATGCTGTAACAATAGTCCCAGTTCAGAAATGCCTGCGGTTTTGAGGATATCTCTAACTTTAGTATTTAGGGCCTTAGGAAATTGGAGATGCAAGTTTGGAATGGCTTGACGGGTCGACGGTTGCAGATTACGAAGTCTCTCAAGACGCGCAGCAGCGGATCTGACAGCGTCTTCCTTGAAAACACGCTCTAGGCAAACGAGGTCACCTGTGAAATTTAAAGTGGGAAACTATCAGACATCCTGAGGATCTCGGATATTGTTTCAGCCAAGACGAAGCTTTCAGTGGCCTGTTCTAGGAGTTAGGGGATCCACTTAGCTGCATAGCGTTTGTTCTGGAGGTTGTCTCTAAGAGTCTTCTTGAGTATCTAGCAGGTGAGCCTGAGGATCTTGTTCTTGCAGAAGCCAGAGTCGTTTGTCCTGGTATCGACCATGGGGAACAGCAGTTCGAACATAGTCATTTGTCGGAACAGATTATTGTTTTAGTTGTTCAGCATCATGTTCAGGGACTTTAGCATCCTAATCAGCTACTACTAAGAGATTGTGATGCGCGAGATAATGGCGTGGCATGAGTTCAGCATCCTCAGGTATTTGGCCACCGTCGGAGTTACTTTGCTGACCTGGAAGGCGTGGTTTGGACGGTCTGTCAGGATAACCTCTTTCTGAACTTCTAAATACTTGCCTTGGTGGTTGAGCTGGATTACAATGTTTTACTGGCAGATAATCTAAAACTTGAGGAAGAAATGAGTTTAGTTGAACTGAAGGATGACCTAGCCTTTCTAATTGACAGAAAGCTCTCGACCACTCAGAAACTATCTCAAGGCAACCTAGTTCTAGCTGTTTTCGTTGAGGATGAGCTAAAAGTAGCAGCTCAGGTTGCTTAGCTCGGGATTGCTGTTTCCAGACTGCAGCTCCAGTTATTAGAAATTCGGGTCGGGGGAGATAATTTCAAGGTTGTCCGTGCTCCTCAAGTATACGATGTCATGACTTTTAAAGATGTTTCCTTTGATCTCCTCGAGCTTGAGCACCCAGTTGGCTGATTTCTAGTCGGAGCTGAGGAAGCTGTTGCTCTCGAGTACGTCCTAGGCTAGGCTCTTCTGACTGCACTAAAAATTCTAGGTCATTTAATGATCTGGATAGCTTAAGTAACTCTGTGAACTCTCGTTCTGCAATTTGACTGGACAGTTTTCGGTCAGCAAGTCACCGATCTTATCGAATGATCTAGCTGGCATTATTCTAAACACACAACTCTAATTGCTTGTCTGGCTTAGTCCCACCAAAAATCCTTTTAACTTGAAGGATGGAGTCTAGGTAAGAGTTAGATAGCACTGGCTGTCCTCGTGTTGGATCAAAACTAAATCACCGATCAGCAAACTTCTTTGGGAGTGCAATGACTTATCCGCAGGTAGGAGCTTGAAATAAAAGCCCGAAGATTTGTGGGTCTGAGGTGGGACGACGACGACGTCGGTGTCGAGGAAGCCCCTGGAGAAAAGCTTGTGGCTCTGGAATCTGGTCTGCAGAGTAATTCTTTTTCTGAACTAAACCAATTGAGAATGCATTATAATAAAATCACTTCTGCTAATTTATTCTCCCTCGCAGGATAAATCGAAACGAAAGCCAGCTCGCGTAAGTCCCCCCGATGAACACTGGAAAAGCCAGGAGCAGTCTCGGCCGGAGGGCCAAGACAATGAAAATGACTACCGCTATAATGACAAGGCACAGGGCAAGGCAGTGGGACGGAGGACTTACCTTCTTCAAATGCCTGAAATCCATAAAATGGGTAATTAAAAAATCAAAGAGAATGAGCCGAACATATTAGGGTGGTAGACAATGGACAGGCAGGACGGACGAATCGTGCTGAAATCGATGTTCTCCACCAAGCTCCTCGAGAAGAAAACCATCGTCTTCCAGGACGTCGAGCAACTCACCGCCTAATTGCTTAGATTTTAGGCCAGGAAAAACTACTCAGCTTCGGTCCTCAGCTACTACGGCTATAAAATCCTTAAAAACAATTAGCTTATCTGCAAGGCGGAAACCATCTCATCCGAATTTTTTATTTAATATTTAGCCCCTCTTAGGAGTTACGACAGTTCACGAGCCTAGCTTGCAGATTTAGAAAAGGCAATGCAGGAGCTATCCAGGGACTACGGACTCTTCCCAGTCACCGATTAGTGTCTCGGGATATCCAGCTAGGGCAAAATCAAAATTTGGGTCAACTAAGACCATTTCGAGAATAAAGTCAACGACAGAGCGATCCTTCTCAAGTCACCAGAAGAACAACTCAATCAGCTCTACAAAAAACTAAATCTCAAGCCACCAAAAAGCCCACAGTCTACGTCTACTGAATTGAATATTGAACCTGCAGTCCTAAAAAGCCCTGATAAAGCAGGTCTAGCGGAAGTAATGGCGAGACCACCGATTAGGCGACAGACATCAGAGCACCCCCAGTTGATAAAGCTGCGGCTGGGAGG
Source organism: Craspedacusta sowerbii (assembly GCA_003687565.2). NCBI lineage: Eukaryota > Metazoa > Cnidaria > Hydrozoa > Limnomedusae > Olindiidae > Craspedacusta > Craspedacusta sowerbii. Next base: position 20,856 of record QQSS02206622.1, read on the forward strand.
GAGTTCCAAGGAGAGGGAGAGGGAGAGGACCTAGCGGCTTTCGCTGATACCTTTAACCGTAAGTAAATAGATTCGACAGTTTCCTCCGCGATGAATAGCAATTAAACTGAGATGCTCCAGCTCGACAGCCTAATAAAGGAGAGCCCATGCCGTCTGCTCGTCTTCGAGGCCGAGGTGTCCGAATAACCAGTGGTCCCCCGCGTGCAAATCTCTAAAAAGCTGCTTAATGTCTCAGGACGTCAAGCCTTCCGTGACCTATATCGACGTCGATAAGAAAAGCGCAATAGCATCGAACTATAATATCGAGGCAGTGCCCACAATTGTGATATTCAAGAGAGGGAATCTTGCCAAGAAGATAGAAGGCTACGATCATAAAGTCCTCAAGATCATCAAAGACACTGTCCAATGATATCATCACTCCTACACTGGAGACTACTTCCCTTACGTTGCTAATCTCCGCTCGATTTCAGCTCGAAGTCGAGCAAGGTGCTCGATCTTTTATACTGTTGTCAGCAGGTCACTGTCGATTTGCTACAGAGTCATCCAGGAATTCTTTTTACCGTACCGAGGAAGCTTGATGCTATTCACGTACTCCTAACTAAGCCCGTACAACCTCTTGTTCTGTTCGATGAGACGCTTCCTCTCCTACTTAGTTTGGTTATCTCCGTTGTTTATTATCGAATTGTTCTTTCGGATCACATTCTTCTTCTGCATGTTGTCATTGAAGATTCGCTATAAATCCAAGTGTAGTCCCATGAATTACCCCAAACTCTGCTGCCCAACCAATCTCTGGGTCTGCATATAAATCTGCCCGATACTTTTCCCGGGCAAACAACCCGAAGTCTGTATTTTTTTCCAATGGCCTATTCCAAACTTCTGGAGTACGAGTTTGAGTACACGGACCTCGTGCTCCTTCCAGCCGGGACTGAGAGTGTAGTTCCACAGGGACTTGGACTGTCCGTGCTATATCTTTTTGCTCATCTAATTACTCAAATTTATTAAATGAAAATAATAGACTAGTAGTTATAAAATCTTAAGCAGATTCAGAGGCAGAACCCCTACCATCGTCAGGCCCTCTCCAAGGATGACCGCAGGAGGCTTCAAATGGCCAAAAACAGGGAGTCCGCACAGCGTCACCGCGATGCACAAAAAACACTCATCCTCACTCTCCAGAGCACCATCCACCGGCTGAACTCCTAGGTTAGTGAGCTCAAAGAAAAAAGTCGATACTGCAGTAACTGTAATTCGCTGCTGAACACATAGATCTAATCGAAAGATCCTTCTACCAACGACTAAGGATGGTAGAGAGCGTCGATTAAGTCCGATCATAGCTTCTACCTGCCTCTGGCCGGACTCCTTGTCATTGCCCTTATCTCCATCTTCAACTTTTAAACAATACAGGCCGCCAGAGGGATCTCATTCTCAGATGTAAGATTTCTGAGCAATATTCAAGTTCCTATCAACAAATCGATTTGGACGGAAAGACCACTCGCTCACAAGGAGTTCAGAGAGGGTAATTTTTTGGCCTAAATCAATTCATCCCAAGTGAGCTGCCTCAAGGTCTAATTCCCTCAAGAGACCCTCCCTGCGACTCTGGATAGTGAATTAACAGCAAAGCAGGTTCCTTAAATCCAGAGAGATATTCTTTTCTGCAAGCACCCTCAGATTTTGAGAAATATGACTAGTATAATCGAGACAAAGGGCTATTTAATTGCCAATTAAATGCTCAAACTCCCCATCGAACACATGACTAGAGAGTTCGAGATCCTTTTAAATGGAGACTAGCTGGAGCAGCTGATTCTGCTGGAAGGACACATGTATAGTCACTGCAGGTCGGAGCGCAGCGTGTACAAGATCGTGGCGGACGTGAAGGACATCTCGATTCTTTCCGCCTCAGACTGCAAATTTTGAATTCTAATGAATATAATTATTTAGGCCATTCAGAAAGTTAAACAATTTTTCGCACCAGACTCTTAGCGTCCTACCACTCTTCTCAACATCAAGCAATCCACACCCAGCTAGTTCAAACTTCCTTCCAAAATGTGTCCGCATCCCCGAGTCCTCAAGGATAGGAAGGCCAATTCGAAGATGAGGGAAGCCTTTCCCAACGAATTGAGCGGATACTCACTCTAAAACCAAGTGGAGACAGTGAACTAGATTAACACACTGTACTATTTTGAGCCCTAAATTCGAAAACGATACAGACTCAACAATCTGTTGGCGAGATAGCTGATGGGGAAGAGCGAGACGGCGAACTAAGCGCTAAACGTGACTTTCTCTGAGGATCAACAAAATTAAAGTGTTCGCTAGCGAGGACTCTCGTAAAAGTCCATCTTTTAGCAAAAAAAGAATGGTCTTGACGAATTGCCTTAATTATTCCTTAAGGAGAATGATGCAAAGTCTAAGCCCACTGAAAATTAAATCTTGATGACCTTCAACAAAAAGGAGAATAAGCCCTCCCAAGATGGCAATCTTTCAACAATTTTCGGTAAAAACTCAGGGCCTACAACAAGATTGTTTAGCGAAGCTATTATTCCTGGATAAAAAACAGTGAATGGACTATTTAATAACTTAAGTAAAGATCTCCCCAAAGACTAAATTGTCTCATAGGTTGCAAAAGCTGAAATTAAGAAAGAAATTAATTTGAAACATCTCAAGAGTTAAGCTAGGTCAGCTAACCAATCCACCTTGCTGGACGACTTGGACAAAGGCAGGCAGTCGCATTAGGAGGCAAGTTGCGGCAAGGCAGTCAAGGCAGGCGAAGGTCTTTTTGCATAAAATAACAAATTAGGAAAAAGGACTACAACTTTCGGGGCTCATATATTTTAAGCTTCTCAAATCAAATAAGATGAGCCCAAATCGTCCCTCTTTTTTAACAAATAGAATTCGATGAAAGGTAATTTGCAGACAGACAATGCGAAAGAAGGGCTATTCGGAACCGGGCTATTTGGTAATCAAATTTCAGCAGGAATTAAAACAGGTTTATACGGTGATCTAAAGACGGCAGGAGAAAAATCATAATTGTTTAGTGCACTGACTTCAACAGTAGGAGAGAAATCAAGCTTGACTAGTGCAATGGCTTCAACAACAGGAGAAAAATCAGGCTTGTTTAGTGCACTGGCTTCAACAGAAGGAGAGAAATCAGGCTTGTTTAGTGCACTGGCTTCAACAGAAGGAGAGAAATCAGGACTGTTTAGTGCCAAAGCTACAACAGAAGGAGAGAAATCAGGACTGTTTGGGGCCAAAGCTACAACAGAAGGAGAGAAATCAGGACTGTTTGGGGCCAAAGCTTCAACAGCAGGAGAGAAATCAGGACTGTTTGGTGCCAAAGCTTCAACAGAAGGAGAGAAATCAGGACTGTTTGGTGCCAAAGCTTCAACAGAAGGAGAAAAATCAGGTCTGTTTGGTGTTAAAGC
>QQSS02206634.1:0-11725 GCA_003687565.2 Craspedacusta sowerbii
CCATGGGGGTCCGCGAGGACTCGCCGCGTTTGAGGCGCCCACGCCGCGGTGTTCGGTGCGTGGGCCTGGAGACCTTTGGTATCGCCCAGTGTAACCCCCCCCCCCCCCCCCCAACGCTTTTGCTTGCTGACCACGGCTTTCATCCGTTCGTGTTTATTTTGCCGAACACCAATTTGAGTCCCACAGCCTCTGTTGCACATTGAGGCAGTCTTTCATATCAGAACAGCGATCAGGGCCGTGCAAGCGCAGGCAACATGAAGTACGTTAATATCATATCCCATCTTCTCATCTGTGAGCTTTGGCCAAACCTTACTATGTCGTCTGTATTACTGGGTGGCTTGGTTTGGTAGCAGGTGTGTTATTTCTTGTGGCATAGAATCGTCTGCGAAATCTTAATCGGGTTCACAACAAATTTTCATAGTTCAGTATCTGATTCTTGAGATAATGATGTTTAGTATTACAATATTAATATGAATTGTCTTGTTCTCAATTAAAAGTTTTATTGTGCATTGATGGCTTACGGTCCCTAGCCATTTTCGTTCAAAGATGTATGGCAAAGTTGCTACGTTCGTATTCTAGGCTTGAGCTGTGTAACTTCAGCGGGTATAAGATTTACCCTGGTCACGGGAAGCGTTTAGTCCGAGTTGATGGAAAAGTAAGTTCCATTATGACCTCTTTCTTTTTGATGGTTGTTTCATATTCGTTAGGAATTAACATACATCGATCGTGTTTTCCTAGCCTTTTTCATAAACGTATAGTAAGTTTTGTCGTATATTTCCCATAGGTTTGCGTTCTTGGTGATCAAAATGATGTTTTATAATGATGGAGCCGCTTTGTTAACGCATGCTAGTGGAGAAAGCAAGATTTTCCTCACATTTTTTGTTTATTTTTCGGTTTCTGGAAATGTTATTTTGAATAGTAAATGAGATTTTCTTGCTTTTCTCTGTTGTTTTTTGTAAGCAATTAATGGTTCGGATATTCTTTAACAATAGGTTTAGAACAATAGCTTTTCACAGCCATTTGCTTCGTATCCTTATGGAAAATAAGCCTTGATTTGATAAAAAATTATAGCTGTTCCTCACCTGAAACCATAATTATTAACATTAATGATGAAATGTCTGCTTACTAACTTTAGGTTAATTTGGCTAATTTTTTCACCATGGATTGGTGTTTAATGCTGCAACTGCTGTGAGAATTAAGTAGTATTTTGGCTTAAAGTTTGGAAATGGTTCTGAGCATTCATCAATGTTTCATCCTGTAACCGTTTCTTTTTGTAGCTATTTCATTTCCTCAGCAAAAAATGTGAACGCTCATTCCTTATGAAGCGTAATCCTCGTAAAATAACTTGGACAGTGCTATATCGCAAGAAGCACAAAAAAGGTACGCAGGAGGAAGTTACAAAAAAGAGGACCAGGAGAAATGTGAAGTTTGAAAGATCCATTCAGGGAGCTACCTTGGAGGCCATTCTTCAGAAGCGAAACATGAAACCTGAAGTCCGTGAAGCTCAGCGTAAACAGGCTATTAAGTAAGGATATTTTGATAAGCTAAAGATTGTAAAGGAACATTAAAAAGTGAAATATGTTTTGTGAGAACTAACTAACTATTGTATGTCACATTTCTGGGCTTATCTTGACATGCCTGCCAATATGGTTTTCAGTGGTTCACTGTTCTTGAAGTTTCAAGCTTTTCCTTTCACTATAAATCATCAAGAAATTGTGAAGGTTCGTAACTGCGCCTTGGTGATTGATTAAGGCCTTCTTTTCAATCATGTTTGTTGTATACCTATACTAAGTTGCCTTTCTTAAGGGCTGCTAAAGAGAAGGTGAAGGCTAAGAAAGCTGAGAAGAAGGCTACCAAGGTAGGTGCTTTTAAGAAAATGTATGTGTGTAATGCATCCTTTGGCCATGTTTGGATAGTGGTTTTGGCTGTCATGCTGCTGTACGTTCATGTTACTCATTTTTTTCAATCTAAATTAGCATTTCTTATTTTGATCTAAAATGAAGCTAATCCTTTGAAGATGTGAAAATTCTTATGTATATCTATGTGAAAGATTGCTACTTTATTAATTTGGGTCTGTCTTTGGCCGGATGGGACTTACTTTTTATCAGGGCTGGCTGATTTAAATCATCGTGATTTAAATCACTGATTAAAATTTAAATCAAATGTTTTTGAAATTTTTGATGATACAAATGTAAATATTTTTAGACGGTAAAATTTCTTTTTCTGTCTACCTGTAACTTTAAGACAGAAAATTAAAGAATACATAAAAAATACATTTAGAAGTCTTGCTATTAACAGTTAAAAACAACTTAAACATGCAGAATTTCTTCGTCTTCATCACTGTCAGCCAGTCTATCTTTATTATCAATGTCAGTGCAATTCACAGTAGAATTAGTTTTCCTTAGAGTGTGGAGTGGAGAGTAATACAATATTACTATTGAGTCTCTGCAGTGATAATCGCACCAGAGACAAAGAAGTTTTAAATAAACTGAATAATTAGCTGTCTTATTGAAACAGCCTGACTGTGAGCCCAAGTCCATAGTGCCCATTGGCCACATTGTCTGAAAGTTACAAAATGTAAGCAATTAAAAAAAAAGCACGAAAGGCACTACTGTCGCTGCGTCTGCGGCCATGGCCTACGTTTAAATCACTTCACTAGACTAAGATAAATTTTCCAAAAATACGCTGCTGTAGTTAATCCTCAAATGCAAACAAAGTTTCGCAGCCTTATCTGTCCCAAGTCTGTTTCTCAGCTTGGAATGTACTATGCCGTATGATGCGAACACACGCTCGACGACAGCAGAGGACGCCACTGCGGTCAGCAGACGCACAATAGTTTCCAAAACTTCACCGCCGATGTCGTCACGATGTGAACACCACCAATGAACAGCTGAAAATGTAAATGAAAATGTAGCTGCGACATCTGAGCTGAACTCGAATTAAAGGAATAGGTGCAGCTTTCTTCTGAATTTGATTAGTTTAGGAATTAAGTGATCATACTGCTCATTTTCGTACTCTAGTGCTGCCTTATTTCTCCTTCGTTCAGCAGCCGTCCTTGATATCAACGGTGTAAAAGGTAAGCTAGAAGATGACAAGGTGTTGTGGCCTGTTCATACCTGCCTTTGAACTTCTTTTTGACACTTATCCAAGAGTTGGCTTTCCAGGTTTTTCCACACTCCAACAACGTCTGCTATTTTGCACTTGTCACACTGTGCGGTGTCCAACAGCAATCGGTTCCAGACGGGCCAGCAGGTCTTAAGCTGATCTCTTTATTACAAGGTTGGAAGCCTTCTGATGGACTGAAGAATCGATCACACAACGTTTGTCTTCACAGATCTGTAGCAGAGTTGACCAGTTTGCCAGGCAATCAATTAGTTTATACGGGAAGAAGCAGTAATACGAATGAGTAACGATTACTAACTTTACCACTGTTGAACAGGGCATAATGAGCAGCACGTTTAAATGAAATAGTGACGACAATCGTCAAAGCAGGCACTCAGTGTCCCACGGTGGAGCCTCAACAGTGGGTTAAGCCAGCTAACAAACCAATCCTGCAGTCTATATATATATATATATATATATATATATATATATATATATATATATATATATATAGTTAGTTAGATTAAAATCAAAAAAATTGATTTTTTTACATTTAAATCATGATTTGCTCCAACCTTGCTTATTATGAATAGCAAGATATATGCGAAAGTTCGTATGCATATTATTCAATTTAAATAATTAATCAACCTTATTTCAAGGTGCTGATGTCTCTTCTGCTCCAAATTGTTTTATGCTAATTATGTAAGTGTATGCTATGCAATCCAAAATAACGGTGAGCATGTTCTTACTGAGTTTTCTAATATTGAAAAAAAGGAGATCGTTTAAGGACGTCCAGTTCTGGGAGCTGTCTAAATTTCTGCACATGGTGATTGCATTCCTGTACCCTTGATGGTTTGGGATGTTTCGTATATAAAGTTTGTATATAAATGCTTTATTTGATTTTTTATCTGCAATTCCTTTTGCTGCATTGAATTTTTGTAAGACTTTCTTTATCAGGTATTCCTGCTTTGTTTGAAGCTTTAATAGTTTTGGATGGTGGTTCTGTTGATTTCAACTATTCATGTTTTTTTATGAACCCAAACATTTGTTTTGTCGTAGAAACCGACAGCGCAGCCCGTCAAAAAGCAGCAGCAAAAAGCACAGAAAATTGTCAACAAGCCTGGGCCTGGTCGTGTTGGAGGAAAAAAATAAATGCTTGTAATTATGGCTAAATAAAAAAACGTCTGTTGATGTTTCGTCTCCGGCTGGGTTTGTCTTTGCCATGCAATTAGGCTTGATTTACCATGGGGGATGCCGTCCGTAAACACGATTTCTTGATCTTCCAAGTTCTCCGCTGAGTAAGCAGTAGACTTTCCTATTGGATATGGCCGGTTGTTTAAATGTTTTTCAGAATGCATTACGATGGGACCGATTTTCAGATTTCGTGAAGTTCGATCGCAGAGTCGATGAGCGATTCTAAACAGTCATTCTGTGCTGTTCTTGTCAAAATAGCCAAATTTAACAGTTTTGGCTATAAGGTTGTTTAACTTTTGTTTCGTGCTTGCTGTTAAAACTGCCACTTTTAATTCAAAATCGATAATATCTACTCTTTAAATGCACGAATACTAAAGGAAGGATCGGCGTCTTTACTTATTGGGGGCACTGAAAAGTGTCTTGTGCATTTCAGAGCTTGGTCATGAGCCTATTAGTTATTCTGATCATAATTATATTTATTATTTAGCTTGATCGTGAGCATATTCCCGCAACAACGCCTTGCATGAGGCCTTTTTGATAGAACACATTTAGCTAGCCTGCTTTCTGCTTGGGTGTTTGAATAGGCGGAGCGCAAGAAGTGCAAATCGACCAAGCTTGGCCGCCTGCAGCAAGGCATGTTTATTTCTTGAGAATTCTCAGAATTGTTTTAAATTTACTTAAGGATCATCCGGTCAGAAGTACTGACGGTGTAACGATTTGTGGGTTAAGGGTAACACCCGATGTTTCAAGATATCATAATACGAGTACTCGCAGTTAACGCAATATCTCATGCCAGGCTTTGGATGTGAATTAAATGACGCACTTGCTGGCTACTATTGTTATTTATTATAGTTTAATATAGGCGTAAAGATATAAAGAAGGCACGTGTACATTTCAAATATACGTGGCACGAGTGCCAAAGGAAGGGCTGACAAGCAACCCACCCCACTTAAAATTTGTCACGCGGTTATGTAATCGACGAGAACGCATGCCATTTACATTCAATTCCAGAGGATAAGACTGAAGGCAGGAAGACGCGTTAGTTATTACTATAACTTCTTAGCTTTTAAAGAAATCTGTTAATCATCCATCACGTTATTGCCACGCATGGGCCATTCAAACATGGCAACCAATATGCAACGACTTTTTCCCGGTAGATCTTCAAATCGTTGGCTGTTAGTTCGATGCTGAATGACGTGAACCGAAGTGAGTTTTGAACTTGTAAAAGTACTCCATTTTTGAAGTTAATACGAGCTAATGACACACGACAAAAGCATCGTTAGAAAGAGTAATTTCAACCCACGCAAGACGTGACAAGCAAGCTTTGTGGGTAAATTAAGATTGCAAATAAAAAAAAAAAAAAAAAACACCAAAAAAACTGACTGTATAAATCGATTTCAACACGACTGTGTAACTAATCACTAAGATTATGCAACCCCTTAATAAATTAAAACTTAGACATATACAGACATTAACAATGGTTCACGTCTTTCTTGACCTGAGAATTTCAATCATCAAAGCTGTGTAACTACTCACTGAAGTAATGCAACAGCTTAGAAAATCTGAACTATTTTCGACATACTTTCGATCTGCTTTCAGATCTACCTGAGAATCAACGTCGGATCGCATCCTCCAATGGCGGTCTTTGCCTTTTAATCTTGGCCTATTAGGAATGTTTATTTAGGTGGTATCGCCCAGTCATTCGCAAATCTGACATGATTTCAAGATACTACATTTTTTCTGGTTAGACATATTTTGCTTGAGTTTTCAATGAATGAAATACTTGTGACAATCACCACACTTTTGAAAGGCAGCGATTTTTATAACAGAGCGTTTTCTTTTATACAATCTCAGATGTCTTTTGCATATCCACAAAACATGAAACATGCATACTCTTAATTTGTCTAAAAAATTTCCTAGCCTAGAAATTAAGTTGACCAGTTGTGCATCAGCTTACTCATACTTCATGCTATGAAATTTGTTTCTCACTTCTCAAACATATTTGCTGACTACAACATTCTGAATCGGATTAACTGATTGATTGATTGATTGGTTGGTTGATCATTGATGGGTTTCTTGGTTGACTAATTGGGTAGTTGATTATATGCTTGATAAGATGGCGACTGATCGATTGCTTGATTGCTTGATTTATTTGTCTATATATTTCCAGATTCGTTGATTTTTCGAATAATGGATTTATTGATTGACTGATTGATTTACTGATTAATCGGTCGGTCCATCGATCAATTTATCGATCAATTGATAAGATCCAATGACTGATCGATTGATTGATCGATGGATTGATCTATTGATTGATTAATTGATTTCAAACGTTCTGGCAGCTGCATGTTCCCGAACTGGATGAAGCAGGATTAAAACCTGAGTTATACGTATCAAACAAAGCAAAAACTCTTTTCTTCGATTGAGTGAAAGGTTGTGAAGATCGAAATTTTAGCATGCGTTATGATCTCGGAAATCATTGCTCTCAATTGTCACCAATGTCTCTTCCTAATTTAATAAGTGCAACTGAAAGACATTTGAATGTTGAATCCTTGAAAGGGCTTGATCGACAAAACAGCTGTCTCATAAAAAATTCTCCTATGGATTGTTTTGGCTAACTAAGCTCATAGGATGCCGTTAAATGAAAATCTGTGAACACGTTCCGAAATTTCGCGTTAAGCGTGCACGCCAATATTAGCACCTTTCTAAAGAAGTTGCTTCCAACGCTGATGTGTATTCAACACAAATTAGACGTCTAGGAGCCATCTATTTTTAACTACAGCATGGCAACAGTGGAAAGATCTTGGAAGCCTGCCTCTTTTGCATAAAATGGCTCTCCACAGTCTCGTTGAAGTTCAATTCAAAGTGTCTACCTGGCACGCTCCCACAACATTGTTGATTTTAGCCACCGCCAAAGGTCATTTCTCTAATGGAACTTTCCCCTGACACTCTCTCGGAAACAAAAAGCTCTGGAATACTTACCAGTTCTGGCACACTCCAGTGACATCGTTGATTTTAGCCACCGTAAAGGGTCACTTCTTCCTGTGACCCACTTATGAGACATTTCCAGAGAATCCACTCCTGTGACATTTCTGACTTTAGCACACACTTCCAAGAAAGGTAATTTTTGTTCTGATTTCTGATTGTTTACCGAGACGTAGTTGATCTTAGCATTTATAAAGGGACACTCTTATGGCGTACTCACGAAGATTTCACCGCCAGACACTCTTTGAGATAATACCGGAGGAAAAAAAACATGGTTGTTAACAGACGAACGACATCCTATTGTGTGCAAGTAGCTGTTTCATTGACTTCAAATCCATGGCCAATATAATTTGTCCTAAACATGTTCTAATAATATATTATGTTCAGAGGATAATATATCATGTTCAGGGATTAAAACCCTGTTGGAAGTTTAAGCTGTTTTGCCTCAACAGTCGGAACCTTGATGTTGAAGACGTTTAAACAATAAACGTTTTCGATTAGAATTGCTCAAGACTTTTGAAAAATGTTCTTCTTTATTTAACATCGTCTTGCAACGAACACTGGTAAAAAATAATTCAGTCCTTGAATGCTTCGGCTTTCTTTGTGAAAACTTTTTTGGGACAATTTTGTTGGCTTTGGCGTTGCCTTAAGATAGCGTATGGATTTGAATCTACAATCGCGTGCTCTGCCAGAATTATGTTGCAGTCATTGCAAATGCTACTATAACCCTCTCAAATTATCCAGCCAAGCTTATATTTCTTGTCCTTTTCTCAATGCATTCGTAGCGTGGAATCAAACTAAAGATCTGATTAGCCGATAAAACATTTTGACGCATTCCTTGTTTTCATAAGGTATATTATTTTCGTGAACTCAAATATTAGAAAAGCATGAAACTGTACATTTTTTAAGTTAATTAAAAGTTAGTAAGTTAATTAGAGACTCAGTATTCTCTGTATGAAGCTAAATTTCGTCAACGGCTTTGTGTTCAACGTAGCCATTAGGAAGATTTTGAATTCGAGTGCAAAACCGGCTGAAAAATGACGATGTTATTTTTATAATTGGTGACGTTGCCGATGTTTGAATTTATGTTGTAGTGTAGAGACCCTCAACAGTACCTTAGTTGCCCTCAGCACTGGCAAATATAAGGCTGTCTGATATCATGAGATATCTTCCGATTGGATCGATAATTGGATGGCTGACGAAATCTTCAAAGTTTTGTACGAAAATCGACTGAGCTTCTCGATGTTTTGCATCGTTTCCAATAATGCTTGATCGGGCGCTTGCTTGACCGGTTGGTAGTAAATGAACGTACGACCAAACAATCTCCAATATTTTCGTCAAGCCTGCCTACGTTATACCGTTGCTATTAAAAGGTATCCATCCAGAGAATCGATAGGCAAACGACACATTGACCCGCCTTTTCCTCCTGACTAAATCGTGTTGCGTCTACTATAAATTTTCAGTCAGTTTCTGGCTTGACTCGGAACTCTTCACAAAGCCTATTGTAAGCACTATCATCTTCGACACTGTCTTTTGAAATCGTTATCATTTGGCAAGCGTAACCTAAGTAGAATCAATATTCTTCTGGTGGTTCAAATGACATGAAGACGCTGACACGAAGAAGATATGCTTTTTAAATCATGACGTTATTGGACCACAAATGTTCGGATGACACGTCACACGCAGTTTTGGCACAATTAATTGCAAAATTAAAGTGTGAAATGCATGCTTTAGGATTATCAATATATTTTTTCTATCATACAAATTCAATAGTTCTATTATATATTTCCAGCGCAATTATACAAGTAGCGTTATACAAATTATGGTTAGAAGGCTATATAATTGGATTCGTCGGATCATCCAACGTTAACAGACATAGAGATATCCCAGCAGTGGGTTTTTGAAAATACGATCGTCTCCTCTTCAATTTATTTCATCAAGACAAGTACTGAGAAAAGGATTAGGAGTATAATGAAAACTTGGAACGGAAGGTCTTAAACGATAGTACCTCGTTCTTCCCATGTAGCTATGCGAGGTAGAATCAATAGAAATCTTATCGTAGTATTTAATATCCTTTGTTATATTTAACATGATATTTGAAAGATAAACGTTCCGATCAATGAATGCCATGCTTTTTATAATCCTTAAATAAAATAACAGATGTACATTACGAGCAAAACATTGTTTGAGAAAATAGGATCGACCTTCTCTTTCCCATTCCTAACCGAGAAAGTTTCAAAGTGATAGCCATTCTTAACGTCTTCAGTTCCAAACAAACAAAATCCAAGCCGGAAACTAGGTGCTTCAATTCTATACTGGTGGTCAATCGATCGTTGTTAATAGGATAGTGAAAACAAAACGCTCCACATTGTTGTTAGCAAGTTAGATGGCACTGAAAACATTATAGATAGTAGAAAGTAACATGTCATTATTACTCGTAACAGGTGAAGGGGGCTACTTCGAACCTCAGTACAGGAGCGATACAATGACTCATTGACGATGACAATGACGATACAATCTCATTATTGAATTAGGTGATAAAGCCAGATCGATTTCAATGTGATTTTTCACATCAAACCCTTAAAAAAATGTCTCGTCTATATTTAAAAATAGAATACGGCATATAGCTTTGTCATGCAATATCAATAATCCCTACGTCTTTGCGGCATTAAAGGATTTAGGCAAAAAATGATCATCATTCATTATCCAAGTACGGTAGGTCATTAACCAGGTACGGTAGGACAAGATGACGTCATTGTTTCAAGGTACGATGTATCCGTCAATTGACACTTGATTAATTTAAGTCAAAAGTGGATACGCAACGCTCATAAATGAATAATATCGGCAGAGCCCTTATCAGGCAGTTTGAAGGCAATGAAATCATATGCCCTGGAGATTACGATGTATTCGCGTGCTTTAAGGATAATAGAAAAGCGGATAATGAACGAAAGAATGAAATTTGTCAAGGCATAATCACAGACAGTGGTTGTGCATAAAACTGTATAAAAATAACAATAAGAGCATCGTAAAAAAACACCAGTAGACAATTTTAAAGATTAATGCGTTAAAAACAGGTTCATAATTGCACTTAATTTTGAGATACTGATTAATGCACTAACATAGTACCAAGCTGTGCTGAAAAATGGGTGTTATTATGAAGTAACGTTTAACGACTCGCGTTAAAAAAAAAATCACTTCCTGCTAAGCCCAACACAAGTTCTACTCCCACCCTAGGTGCCTCTGCATGTTACTGGAGTACAATATGATTGCGGCTATCAAAATATATGCGGAACGAGTCTGCAATATGAACAACAACAACAAAAACAAAAACAAAAACAGATATGAGATACATTATATACATTAGACATATACATTAGACTGAAGTAGCGTGACAAACACCGTTTGGATATGAATTTGAATAGATCAGCGTGCTCTGGTAAAGGCATACTAGTACTTTTACAGAATGGAAATGGTTATATTGGAGGCACATCCAGCGTAAAACTAATAATACTATATAATCCTGACATGCGAAAATATATCTACGGTCAGCTAGCAAAGCCTAACGAGTTTCCTCAACTAGGTATGCAACCATATGAACAGAATGATGAAATACGAATGTAGTTAGCAGAATGCGATCTTAAAGATGTTATTGCAAGTGATTTCAAAAAAATTTTCAGACATATCTGCAGTCAGCACAGGTGAAAGTTGCGTCTATGGCTAGGTTTTCGGACCATCGATGAATACAGGTTACAAGGAGGAGGTAGAAGAATACAAAATGCATCAGACGGGTATTTCATCACAGATTGAAATGAAAGCAGAAGAGCCTGGGTTCTTCATCTGTTATGTCTACGGTTGCTCAACTGTTTATTCAAAACGGTGAGTTGTTCCTATACTACATTGAAAAAGGTTAAATATTTGGGGAAAAACAACACGTGTTGCAATATTTGTTGGTCAAGCTGGCTGTGGAAAGAAAAAAAAAAAAAACAGAACAAGCTCTGCAGCTTCTCGACATTTTCTATATGAACTTTTTTTTACTTTATCGTCGTCATTAGTCCTGCACGCAAGCACAAAACACTTGTATACGTCGACTATGGTTTTGTAAAGATCCGCAAATGATTAAGGTTGACTCTCACCAACAGCTCCATGATCGATGGACTAGGTCAGTCTGGATATAAAACTTTCTCTTCATATTAAATATTATTGATGAGACACTTCAAATGAGGAGAAATCAATTGTTGGACTCGGTTATATCAGGACTACACAGACAACACAGCTTGTGCTTGTTGACGCAGAGCTATACAAGCATTCCAAAGAACATCCGACTTCAATTAAAACTGCTTTTTGCATGGCATCCAAAGAGTAGAGTAGGATTAGCGATTACGGCAGCGTAGCGGTCGGACGTGCGTGCCAAATGAGCAGTTAGAGATATTGTGCGGATTACGGC
>QQSS02206645.1:0-11725 GCA_003687565.2 Craspedacusta sowerbii
TATTATATTATATTATATTATGTTATATTATATTATATTATATTATATTATATTATATTGTATTATATTATATTATATTATATTATGTTATATTATAAGCCTAAATTTACTGTGATCGCCTTACAGAAAACTTTGTTGCTGCTTAATAAAAATAAACGAAATGGTTTCTAGTTACTGTATTTGTGGAATGCGCTTTTTGGCCTTTGCAAGAGCAAATCTTTGGAAATGGAATGGAAAACTTTGATTCCTTGTTACAAACAGCAAGCAGTGTTCAAGAAGATAGATATTGGATTTCGAATGTGGAGCCCATCAAAAGTAGTCCGAGTCTCACCAACAATGGTAGTTGGGCCAGTAACCCAAAATGAATATATTCTGACGTCAAACTCGACAAGTCTAGACGTGATTAGTAAGGCAAACAGAATCATAAGACCTAACAGTTCTTTGGTCTAGGTCCACATGTATTTCCAAACAAAACGTTTTCTTATGCAACGAAAAATATATGAGGGTTATCAAGTAATAAAATTCATATTTTGTCTGAGTCTCAGATAAACACAGTTGTATGCAAAGTTATGAATAAGCAGCTGATACTTAAGTCGTAAATTTCCAAATTAAAGTTTGTTGGCGTTGGGGGCCTGTTGGCAAATTCTTCATATTGCGCTTTCAATTGGAAAGTGTAAACGAATCGCTTCGTGACGGTACCTATGATCTCCATAGGAAAGGACTTATTCTGGAGATCTGGTGTTCGCAAACCACTGGCGGGGAGCCGGGAATAACAATACGTTTCCATAGTCAGCAATTTTTCCATCGACCTTGTTTTGATTGCACCACCACGGTGACTTAGTTAGCCAATAAACACATATTTTAAGCACTGCTCCAATGACTGAACAGGTGAGACAAGATCCCCTGATTCAGGATTTCTTGCACCATTAACAAGCAAGAAACGAAAATTTAAAAGGCGACTCGTCTAGATGCTTTTCATACGCAAGAAGTGGTGGTGAAGGTAGGAGAAAGTTTTGTTTAAGTAATGGTGTTAAAGAAGTCAAAGCATTTGGCCAACACTGGCAACACTCTTCGAAGAAATATATCTGGTATAATGACTACTTAATTTAATTTGTTTTTATCCGCCCACATTTCTGGCTCCAGGACAGTTGCATTCTAATGTCTGCTAGTTTTAGCTTGTTTTACTGTTCAACTGTTTTATTGATAAGTGAAATTTGTTATTTGCGATTAAAAAAAAAACAACTCATAGTCATTGCTTAGGTGTACTTTGTATGTTTCTTTTACTTGTTTTAGTTTCGATCTTGTTTTGTGTCGCTATTTGAATAGGTTATGCCTTAGTTATCTCTTGCACTTTGTCGCAAACTTACTTAAAGCTGCGTGTATGTAGAACTTTATAGATAAGTAGAAATAAAGTGGTTTGCTGATGTTATGTCCCACCCTTTATGCTCTAGAATAACATATTGCATTTAGATTATTACATATATTACATTATTACATATACATATATCACATATATTACATTAAGAAAACTTTTGCTCACTTTTATTTATCAGTACATGCATTAGATGTTGATTTTCTACAGCTTCATTTCTTAACTGTATTGCAACTATGGAGTTGATTTTTCTTGTAAGTTGTGAAAAATATGATGATGTTGTTGTTGTTGTTGCTGTTGTTGCTAAAACGTGTTAAGCTCTTAACTCAATTGTATTTAGTCTTTATCTGCATGACCATATTGAGTTTGTTTAGTTTGTTACATATCTTGAGCCCCAAGTGAAGCATAATAAACTAGTAAATGGAGAATGCTAATAAATGGAGGGTGGACCATACATTAGATATGGTCATAAACCAAATTAATGTGCAGTCTTAAGAAACGCAAGCTGAAGCATTGCACTATTAGACCAGCACTGTTGTGCGTTGGCTATCTTAGTTTGTCACAAGAAAGAAAGAGCCTGATAGTGAAGCTTTGCCTTCAAAATGTGTGTATCTTTCTTTTCGTTTCTCTCTTTCTCTTTTCCGCGTTGGTTCCGTCTCGCAAGACTGCAATAATGTTGTTGTGAGGTTTTATCTGTCTCTCTCTCTCGCTCTCTCTCTGTCTTTCGAAGTCCCCCGTCTCTGCCACTCCCTTTGCTCTTCATCAATGTTGTTCTCTCTCTCAGTCTCTCCCACAAAGTGATTTTTTCTAGTACTCCTCTTCTAATGATCTCCTCACCTTAGACTTACGCGTTTAATTCTATGGAATTATATGTTACATGCTGCCATTCACCAGCTAAGTGTTTATGCCAGAACTTATGCTTTTTATTATGAAATAATTTTGATTCCATTCAATCTCTATTAATTTTAGGGCGCTGCTCTAGGTTAGCTTCATTTTTATCAAAGGCTTCAACCATCCCTAAAGATGAGTCGCAGTTATTTCCTCCACTGGAAGGAGTTAAAGTTGAATGGGTCAAGGATGGGAACTTGAAGAGTTCTGCAGGAGTGTGGTATTCGTTAAACAGAGACAAACGCTGGCATGCGCCAGAGGAAATTGAAGACCAGCTTCTGCAAAGTAGGAACTGCAAGCATGACGAGAAACCTGTGAAAGTCAAAGCAAAAGCACAAAAACCTACTGTACCTAGGGCCATAAAGCGAGCTCGAACAGTGCTCGTGGAGAATCCTGGAGACTGGCTTGTTGGATATGGCAGAAATCATCAGACATACAACTGGAAAGTACTGGATTCAGAAGGGGATTTCAAGAAACATAAGTCATGGTAAGAGTTGCATGCCTGGAGGGTTAAATTCTGTTTTTTTTTTTGCTTTATTTTAGTTATGTTACTTTATTTCAAAATAGCTTTATCGTTTCGAAGTGCTTTGTATTTGGAATTTTATCATGGCTTTATTTGCAGTAGCTTGAAGTTTTAACGACAAGTTCATGAAAATGACATCAGCAGCTTTGAACAGTCTTGCTTTTCCCGCGAGTTGAGGAAACCCCGTTTAGCTGTGCTTTGTGCCACGAGTTGTTCAGGTAATGCGCCTATTCTTTCTGTGTTTTCTTGCATTTTGTTGTGTGTGTGTCTTCATAACACTGCCATGTATTTCATTCTGCGCATTTGAATTGTAGCAGGTCTGGCAGTACGAATAATCATCAGCATCACAATGGGGACGTTGTTTATAAAGTCATGCGGCCCATGCCGAGCCGTCATTGGCCGTACTATGTCGATGGCAGCGGCTTCAACAAGGCCGTGAACTTTAGCTATTATCGGTTCAGCTACAGTGGTAAAGGACTGCGTAAGCACCGCAATCTGGATTTTCAGTACGAAGTTGATGGATATTACGACGGTCTCGAATACGTGGAGTTCTTTGATTCAATCGAAGATGGGCTTGCAGAGGAGCTCTGTGTCTTTGACGCAGACAGGTCGTGCATTGATGTCGACATTGCTTCACTCATTGGTGTGGCAGGGCGAAAGAAGAATAGAACCAGTATATGTCTACGCAAGGAAAGCGCTGGCACTTGGCTTCTTTGTCAGGCTAGTTGTAAACACGATAGTTCGGACTTTGTTATCGTTGAGAAAGGCGAAGTGTTGGGCTTGTCGGACACGGTTGATGATGTTCCCGCAACCGTACCTCGTTTCAATAACACGGGAATGGAGTCGGATGGCAGTGATCACTGTTTAGGTGAGGAAAATGTTCGCCAAGAGGATGAAGTCAACATTAGTTCCAGTCATATAGATGACCACGAAGTTGCCCTGGCGTTTCGGAAAAGCGAAACGCAAAGGGATGTTCTAAATGACCGATATGGACATCTTTATCTAGAAGCTGACACGGACTACAGGTCATTCGCCATCTTTTCACCACAGGCTGGGCGCGAAAACATTCTTTTCTCTTCGGCGCTTCTGTTCTCGGCCAAGCGTCCGGAGTTATCTCGCGATGCAGACGTTGAGGTCTTTTCAGTTCGTGGATTTGGTAGCGTCGAATCATCGAAGCTCAGATGCGATAGCAACTCCGTTGTGCGTCTCGAGTCGTTTCTGGATTCGCTGATTTCTCCAAATTGGGTGAACCGCGCGTTGCATACGCAAAAGGGCGACACGCTTTCCATCGTTGAGACTTTTTCTCGAGCCAGAACCTCGATGCATCGGCTTCGCGACGTATTTGACCGACTGCTGAAAACGTGCAAACGACGTGATTGGTCGGCGCACGAGTTGCCGTCACGTGATGCGCTTGACTCGCACTCGCCTCCGAACGCGTCATGTGACCTGTACGAGCTGGTCTGTCCGGTTTGCCTAGATGCCAAGTCCAGGGACGTGTTCACTAGCCTTCGAGCTTGTGGCCACCTGGTTTGCAACAAGTGCTGGGCAAAGTATTTGTCGGGCAAAACGTTGCATGGTCGCCTGCCAAGTTGCCCCGAGACGAAATGTGTGGCGAAAGTGAGTTTAGTCACAATGATGCTCTTCATGGACTCGAAATCGTTTGCCGATTTCGTGAGAAACACTTGTGAGAGGCAGATATTAGCTGCCAAGAACATGAAATTCTGTCCTACTTCCGGCTGTACGAACTTTGCTATCGAGCGCCTACCCACCACACCGCTCCTGTCGTCTGAGGCTATTGTTGACAGCCCGGTGGTGTTCGGTTGCTGTGGCTCGAAATGGTGTTTCCGGTGCCAGAAACGAGTCCACTGGCCTGCCTCTTGCGAGGCTGCTGCTGCATACGAGCGGTGTCGGGACGAGGAGATCGGGAAGCTTTACGACGAGAGCGGACAGCTGATGCCAAGCGACTTCAAGGTCAAGAAGTTCCCCTTCTGTCGGGTTCTTGTCGAGAAGTGGACTGGATGCGACAACGTTCTCTGTCGATGCGGGAAATCATTCTGCTGGTCCTGTGGTAAAGACCTGGTGAGCCATGTTAATGGAAACTCTTCGTGTAAAGAAACGCCAGCCACGGAGTTCTCGCTGTACAGCGTCGACGATCTGGGAGGTGGCAGAGTGAAGCGAATTCTACGCACGGCCTTGAAGTACCGCGTCGAAGCGCGCGAGGCGCGGGCGCTCCTGCGCCATCTTCAAGTAGCAAAAGCCATGCGCCGCCTAGAAATTGTCGTTCCGGCGCCAAGTTCGCGCCTGATGGTGGCAAAGAAGTCTGTGGCTCTGTTAGAAGATTGCTACGCGTTGCTTGAGTACATCGTGGTGGCAAAGGCTGCCTGCTCGTCGCGGGGTATCCGTTGCCGCTTGGATCGTTTCGAAAAGGGTTTGAGCTTTCGCTTGGCGATGTTGAAGAGCGCACTTGCAGTGGGGAATTTTTCGAACTTGAAATCAGACCTTGTGCTGTCCCTGTCTTGCTGTGTTCAGAATTATTTACGATTTCTAGCAGGTTTGGGGTTGGTTCAGAATAAATTGTAAGCTGCTTGTATGATTTTATGCCACATCGAGTGGAGATCCAAAGTGGCCTTCGTTCGTTTGTGAGAAACTGTATCTGGCGTTTGTTTTTCTGTGTTTGTGCGTGTGTGTATTTGGTGTGTGCCTGTGTGTCTGTTGCATAAGTTTTTAGACGGGGAAAGTAACATGCACATACATGAGGATAATTTTGCACATTTTTTATTTTGATAATTTATGCATTATCATTTTTTGAAACCAGGTGAGCGGTTTTTCTCGTTTCTGTAGTGCACATCGGTCGGACATCCAACATGTCCATCCTTCGTATGCGTGAAACTTAGTCTATTTGGTGCATGTCTATGTGTGTGCGTGTTTGTGTTTTTAAATTTTAAAAGCTTACATGCACATACGTGATGAATTTTTTTCACTATTCCATTTCCTAATTTATGCAGTATCACTTTTTTAGCGATTTTGTAGTTTGCTATGCTAGTCCTCTTATTTTCACATCGTAATAGTTGCAGCCGTGCTCGTGTTTCTCGTTTATTTTGCTCCGGAACACACGGGTCTTTGCACCGGTACGACCAGCTATTAGCAGTTACTGTTTGACCGGTATTAGTGTTTGACCGGTATTCCTGTGTCACTTAGAGGCCACCTGCTTGCTTATCGGGATTAAACTTGGGTTTTTCCTTGCTAGCAGTAGCGACGGGGCAATGCCCGTCTTCGTTTAGTAGAATTGGCCGTGGTGATCGGGTAACTCCAAACCTTTATGGACGCTTGACTCGGTAAAGCGCGATAGTAAATGTTCTCTTGTTATGTTGGGTGACATCACAAGAATATAAGAGTCGTTGTCGCCCTACCGCAGATACAAGAATGCAGCACTGTATAGGACGAGTTTTAAATGAAATTCCTTTCATTTTTTTCCCGCTGAAGCACTTCTGTGATGAACGCAGAGTATTTAGTATTCGCTGTTTCATATTCGTATTCCGATTAGCATTTTTTCCGCAGGTATGTCAGGTCGTATGAAGTGTTTGCCATGAATAGAGACACCCCTTTCTGATCTGCCTGTCGGCTGCTCAATATATTCAACATTATGGTACTTATCTGTGGTATGGTTGCCTAGCCTCTACATAGCAGGCCGGAGGTTACCTGCTCGAAAACCCATCAGCATGTTGATGCCATTTACCCGTGCGTTACCGCTACCGTTGCCTCGTTTTGACCCTGCGTGAAGGCTGAAATTAAGTAATAAACAAACTAGGGCCGTAACTGGGCGCAATTGCGCTATTTCATGCGTTGAAGTCTTGCTCCATAATCCATTGTTCCATCTTGCACGTGCTTGCCACGTACAGTCAATTTGGTCCCTCGTATTGTTTATAAAGCTGGGCTGAGAGCTTGCAGGTCGTAAGTATGCAGGGAAACGCGTTCAGATCTCAAAACTCTGCGTGAACGTATGTCTGTTTTGTTCAAAGACTTAGTTCTACGTACGATATGTGTTCCTGAAAACAATTGTCATGTAGTACGAAAAATTTCAGACATGTGCACTGTAAATTATATTACATCAAAGAATGTTTCTTGACACTTCTTTTTCCTCGGTATTCGCATCGTTTGAATATCACAAGTCAAGTAAAGAGATAAGCTGCTTTTGCAGCTCTACGGTTGTATGATGGAAAATAAAGTTTGTTGAAACGGATGAGGGAAATTTCAAGTTGATAAAGTGGCTTATTTGACCAATCTTGACTGCCCCTATGTGCATGCATTTTTTTTTTTTTTTTTTTTTTTTTTTTTTTTTTTTGTTGAAGGGTCTTCCCGTGTGTAGATTAATTCGCCTAATGCGATTCCATATGTAACCGAGATCCTGCATAAGGATTGATCGAATCGAGTACTGTGAGGTGCCATTGGAGTGGCATATCCTCTGCAATCCGGCGATAACGTTAGTTTCTGTATAGGACTGACATGCTCCTTAACGTTGGAATAAAATTCTTTACTTGCTAGAGAGTCTGTCTCACGCGGAACCGAACCATTCTAATGGTTTTTCCATTGAACGGATTCCTTTCGTGAGTAAAATCACAATTTTACCCTAATCCCACGGCTACTCACCCAACTCGACTCAACGAGTTGCCAAAAAGGATATAGCAAAAAAATTCTGGATGGGCTCATTGTAATCCCAAGAAAGCTGGTAAATGTGGTTCTTCAAGATTTGATCGAGCAACTTGACACCAAGCACCCGTAGGGGATAACGATACTTTGCCGAACGAGAGGAATACGAAAAGCCAGCACTAGTTCTTGTGTTTTTAGCAACCATTGGTTCAGCTAGAGCCATGGCCGTCTGGCTAGCACACAGGTGGCCTTGCCCAAGCCCCTGGAAAACAATGATGCCGCGCAGATATTGCTCGAATCGAGTTCAGTTCAAGCGAATTAATAATTAATGTGATCGCGCCACGTCGACTACACGTGTACGCAGCAGCTAGTCTAACAAAAGGGTAGCGAAGATTTGCTGGAGAACGCAAACCACAGTTGCAGTGAGTTTCTTCAGCGAAGACGTCGTTTGCGAGTGAATTTGCTTTCTAGAAGCGACTTTGTGGTTCCGACGTTCGAGAGCATTTACGCAGACGGCTACGTTGAAGGATTGAAACAAAGAGGGTTTGGAACAAAGCAAAGCCTCTTTTTAAGACGCCAGTGCAGATTAATTAGCCAGGAGACCAGCACAACAACGTAGAGGGGAAATCTTAAAGGACAAGAGATCCTTGATATGGAGTTTGAACTTTCTTCAGCGTCGCTTTACACAATCAAAGGCGTAATCATTTTAGACAACAATGGCGAGCGGATACTTGGAAAATATTACGACAGCACGTTTCCGAGCGTACTCGAACAACGCGCCTTTGAGAAGAAGCTGTTCCAGACAACACAGAAACAAAGCACTGAAATCGTCATGTTTGACGGCTTAACAGTAGTTTACAAAAGCAGCGTCGACATCTTCCTGTACGTGCTCGGCTCTCAGCAAGAAAACGAGCTGATTCTTTGCAGTGCTCTTGACACCTTCTTTGATGCTATGAGTCAGATTCTAAAGAAGAACGTAGAAAGGCGGTATCTCATGGACCGAATGGACGCAGTGCTTCTCGTGCTAGACGAGATGGTGGATGGCGGAGTTCTTATGGACATCGACGCGAGCGGTATCGTAAAACGAGTTATCGTCAAAAGCGAGGTCGAGGTACCATTTGCGGAGCAGTCCATGGATAAGATATTCCAGTCTGTCAAGAGCTCCTTGCCAGGCTCACTTAAAAAGTAGCAGGATAAGCCGCCCGTTTCCTCGACATTGTAAGCGGGCGACCGTCACAAATAGAAAAGTGCGAATCAAACGTGCAAATTGAATGAATAATCGAACGTGCACATACCTAACGTGCAAATCGAACGTGCAAAATGCATAATGCAAAATCGAACATGCGCGTACGGAAAGTGCAAATCGAATGTATAATCGAACACATACAGAATGAAAACCGAATGCCAAAGTGCGTGCTGTCAATAAACAGACCTGCCAGTCGATCGCATTGGGAGTCTGTATAGCTGAAACGCGCCGTTTTAATTAGCTACATTTCTCGATCGTCAATCGCCGAATTCGCAAGTCGACGAAATTTCGAGAGCAAAAGTTTTAGTTAGCGATGTCTATTGTAAACGCAGAATGTGTGCTGCCCGGCGACAGCTATAAAAAAAAATTCAGATTGCTGACATTGCTTCTTTTGTGAATATTTTCAGCTTCTGAATAAGCTGAATAATTATTATGATAAGAGAATGCGATTTCACGGCACTACGATACCGCACGATCAACAACCTATAAAAGAACACATCAAATTTAAAAAAAGGTGTACAACGCCACTCGTTGGTTCATTAGAAAGGTCTTTACTAATTTTGCTACGCTAGATCAAGCTATCCCGTATTTGCATCAATTGATGAACTCGATCAACAGTTGTGAGCTTCAAGGAGTATTCGGAGGTGTATAGACCAGCAGACATGTGAATGTCACTTCTTCGGTGCTCCATTTGCGAATCACGACTGGACCGAGCCGAGCAGTGGAAGTGACGAGCGCCGCAACCATCCAGAATGCGACGCAAGTTCTTCTCAGTAATTCCCCCGCCTAAACATGCATTAAAAATATGCACGATCTCAGAACGCAATCTATTAATCGATTCCAGAATTCCTCATTCCCTATTCCAAAAACACCGAACGTTCGCTATCCAGTTATTCTTTCGCCTGAACATGCATTAAAAATATGCACGATCCCAACATGCAATTTATCCATCGATCCCCGAATTCTACATTCCACATTTCAGAAACACCGAAACGTAAGTTATCAAGTTATTCTCCCGCCAGAACATGCATTAAATATATGCACGATCTCAGAATGCAATTCATCAATCGATCAAAGAAAAACACATTCTCTATTCTTCCAGAAACACCCAAATGTATGATATCCAGTTATCCCCCCCCCCCCCCCGTCCCGGCTTAAACATGCATTAGAAAACTTCACGATCCCAGAATGCAATTCATCAGTCGATCTCAGAATTCCACATTCCCTATTCCCAGAAACATCCTCGTATGCTGTCCAGTTATCTCCCCGCCTGAACATGCATTAAAAACATGCACAATCCCAGAATGCAATTCATCAATCGATCGCAGAATTCGACATTCGCTATTCCTGAAACACCGAAACGAACGCTATTCGCGAACCGCCAGCAGAGCTGTGGCAGCGATAAAATGTCCAATAAGCACGACCTGAACAAACGGATAGAAAAGCACGACCAGAAACTCACCTGGCATAACCGTTATGCGCCCCTGCGCCTACAAAAACGAATGAAGAAGGCAAACACAATTAGACAAACGCTGACGTGTCGTATAGATCATACATAACGTATACATCGCACATATCGTATATCATACATATCGTATATCATACATATCGTATATCATACATATCGCATATCGTGTATCATACATATAGTATATCATAAATATCGTATATCATATATACCGTATGTATCATACATATCGTATATCATACGTATCACATACCATACATATCGTATATATCATACATATCGTGTATATCGTACATATCGTATGTATCACACATATCGTATATCATACATATCGTATATCATACATATCGTATATATTATACATATCGTATATATATACATATATATATATATATATATATATATACACATACATATTGTATGTCGTACATATCAAATATCATACATATCGTATATATCATACATATCGTATATCATATATATTGTATATATCATTCACATCGTATATCATACACATCGTATATCATACATATCGTATATCATACATTTCGTATGTATCATACATATCGCATATCATACATATCGTATATATCATATATATCGTATACATCATAAATATCTAGAAACGTATGTCACAGAGAAGAAACGGCATGAGAAGAAATGCCCAGCTGCGAAGGCTCAATGCGTAATGGTAAACAACGGCAGCCCAAACCCGGCTGCGATCAACGATAACCGATCATCTTTGCCTTGCCTTTCTAAATGCCAAAAGTATCGTCTCGAGATCCCTTACCTGCGGAACGGAAAACTTTTTCATTCCTGATCAAAGACAAGTTTACTATCTTTGTGCAGGGCCTCCTTGATTCTGAGCGATGTTTCGATAGTTGCTGCGTCAATAGCTTACAAGCAATTGATATTACATGCCCCTCAGGTACTGGGAAATAGCAGTTGCAAATTTCTCAACATTTAAGTGCTCAGACACTCTAGTCCCCAAACGTCGAGTCGTTTGATCAACATATTTATCATAACAGCTAAAACAAGATAATTCATAAACTACTTTGCTCTTGGTTAGGTTAGCCAGTATATCTTTAGTTGAGAAACAAGAGCTAATCTTATGAGGCACAAAAACTAGCTGAAAATATACATCCTTGCACAATTTCTGACAAATATTTCGTATTTTTAATTATGTTAAGCGGGGAATTTCAATACGTACGGTAATTTATAACAACTTTTCGTGTTCTTTGATGGTCCAGCTATTTATTCACCTTTTGCGCGTTGTAATTTCTAGTAGGTGTGCAGGGTAGTTGTTTCTTTGCAGGAACAAGCATAGTACTAATACCATTACTAAACCCCTTCCATGTGCTGTGGATCTTGAATGCGCGACATATCAGTGAGCGAATTAGACCCATTTTGTACGTAGGGGGCGTGAAACTGAAGTTTGTGTACAGTCCTGTGAACGTGCGGAACGCTTACGGTAAATGCTTGCTGATGGCCTTAATCCGCATTGATACATGCATAGATAGATAGATAGATAGATAGATAGATAGATAGATAGATAGATAGATAGATAGATAGATAGATAGA
>QQSS02206689.1:0-11723 GCA_003687565.2 Craspedacusta sowerbii
GTATGTATGTATGTATGTATGTATGTATGTATGTATGTATGTATGTATGTATGTATGTATGTAGGTATGTATGTATGCATGTATGTCTGTCTGTATGTATGTATGTATGTATGTATGTATGTATGTATGTATGTATGTAAGTATGAGCTGATGGACGCATGTATGTATGGGATGGATAGATGGATTTATGTATGTATGGATGGATGGATAGTTGGAGGGATGATTAAGTACAGAGCTCCATGTAAATAAGCAAAGAAGGTCGAAAAATTTAAAAAATTTAGAATAAAATAAAGTTAAAGCAACCCATAATGACCAGGCAACGCCGCAACAGATAAATGAATATAAATGACGGACGTTGTGATCAACACGCAACGCTACAATCTCATGTATAACTCCACTTGATGCCAACATTACATCGCCGTAGGAGTTGTGTAGTGCGATCAAATTTAGGACCTCAAGCGTATGCAGCCACAAGTTAAGTTTTTATTTCCTTCTTGAAGCGATTTTTGATTCATCACTGATGTCAGTATTACGGTCCATAAGTTGGTTATAGGCGGACGCCACTTTAAATTTAATGTTATTACTACCATACATCTCCGTAAGACGTGTTAGTAAAGCGAGCTTGTGCAAGGCACTCATTCGAGTACTGACTTTGGCAGAATAGAATATTAATACATTGCTGAATGCTTCTGGTAGCTTATGGTTATGCCAGTTGCGCATAAAAAGCCATAAATTCATAACAATTTCGTCTTCTAGCTTTAAGATACTAAGTTTTGAGAACAACGCAGATGTAGGCTCTCTAAAATCAAAAAAATTCATTATTCTTACGGCTTGAAGTTGTAACTTTGCTATTTGATTTAATTCAGTTTCGCGTGCTGATCCCCATGTAAGACAGTCGTAAGTTTTATGCGAATGAAACAAACCGTGATGCAGCGATACGAGAGTCATTGTAATGGCGTATAAAGAGGAGGCCAAATGCCCTTGACAGCGTTTTGGATAGTTCAGTGAGGTGGTCCTTCTATGTAAATCGCGAGTCTATAATAATTCAAAGATAATTGACTTTTCTGGAGAGTGACATTTTTGTTGTTTTGATCTTCAAAGTCATTTTTACAAAATCCTGTTTATTTTTCGGCTGGAAGAGCATGACCTCAGTTTTTGCTGCGTTTCAGTCTGATATTTGTGTGATGTCACGCAAAATTTTCGCTTATAAATTTTTGATAGATTGACTGCTATTCAAAATAATCGTATCATTCCACAACGTGTTGAGGAGTTCCAGATGCAAGGTAAAGTCGAAAATTATTTATGTATATAATAAACAGTACAGGGCCTTAAATGAACCCATGCGGAAAACCAAAGTTCATATGCTTAAGCTCCGAATTCACATTGTCAATAGTGACAAATTGTTACCGACTGTGCTGATACGACACACCCCAATTATTATAGACACCGCCAGTGCCGTAGATAGCAAGTTTTTCTAGTAGAATGGCTTGATTAACAGTATGAAATGCTCTCTGCCAGTCCAAGAGACCACATGCATACTCACAAGCGTCTAATTCTTCGCCAACACAGGTAATTAAATTGACTAAAGCGTGATTAGCCGAGTGTTGTTTTCTGAATCCGAATAGAGATTTGCAGAAGCAGTTAGATTTCCCTAGATATTCATATAGCCTTCTGTGCATCGCTTTCTCCAGAATTTTACTTAAAATTCGATAAAAGTGAAATGGATCGATAATTACTGCATAGTCCCGTGCTACCAGACCTATATACGGGAATTACCTGTACACTTTCAAGACGTTAGGGAAAATACCTAAATTAAAGGACTGATTGATCATAAAGAAAACTGGTGCTGAGAAACCAGCTTTCAAATGATTGGTTGGAGTGCTGTTTGGTCCACAAGTTTTAGATACACGTCCCAATTTTTCCCAATCAAGGAAACGTAGTCTCAAAGGCGGTAGCAATATCTATTGGCGCCTTAGCTACCTTGCCATTCTGATTTATGACCAATGTAGGATGATGCTTGGACTTTTTGTTCTGCTTGAGATGCGAGGTTATGCCATCCCAAGTTTTGCTTATATTGCTTTTATTTTGTATGAAGTAGTTTGAATAGTAAGAGCGTTTACTTCTTTTCATCTTGCTAACGACAATGTTGCGTTGCCTTTTGGATTTAACATGAACTTCATTTCATTTCATTTCATTTCATTTATTAGTTCATTCACCACCTCATAATAATAAAAAGCAACAGAAAATTACAGGAACGTGTTAAGAGTCCGTACAAAAATAAGAAAATGTTGAACCAGTTCAGATGTTCCAAACAAACGGCATGGTGCTCCGAGAAGGCCTTAGGCCTTTACATGGAGCACCATTGGGGTTCGCAGTCTGTTAAGACGATGCTAAAGGTCGGTTGCCAAGTTAAGTGGCTTAGAAATAATGGAACCTACAGCTGCTCCTTGATGTTCACAAGTTGAAATGGAGTACAGTTTAATTCAAGAAAACGAAAAAAAAAATTATGTCACCTAAGTGAAGTACTTGTTGGTTGCTGCAGGAGAAAGTTTTTCATTTCGCGTTTGAAATTATTCAGAGTCTTGATTTTTTAGCTTCATTGCAGTTTGTGTGGTTCCATATGTACGGTGCCCTGATGGCAATGCTTTGTTTTCATTTACTATTGAATGAAAAACTTTCTCTGTAGCCGAAGTGCGAAAAGCGACTACTATAGCGATGCTCAACAGGCTGGAACATGGGAGCAAACACTTGGGGAAGCATGTTGTGCTGATGTTTGTAAAGCAGCGTTAGATTCTGAAGAATATGAATGAACTTCTGTATGTGCTAGCTGGTCCTTTTCTTTAAGGTATACTTTCAGTAAACGATCTCTTCGTTTCAAAGCATGCAAGATATCTGTCGATAATGTTGAACATTCCTGGTCACGTTTAAGTATGGGCGTGTATGTCGTGAGTATTTTAATTACAATCTTAGTCATGTTTGAGTCGTCCATAAGCGTTATTTTATACTGGGTCAATATGGATGTGATGATTTTGCCGGGTGTGTCTCTGTTCATAGTTATTTAATCAACAGTTTATTTTTTTATTGTGATGATGCTTGGCTATAAATGAGCGTCCAAAATGTAATTGGAGCAGAACAAAATTAAGAATCAATTCGAGACCAGTGGCCTTCTATCTCTATCGAACTACTTCTCAACAATATCCTTAGTTATCCACGGCTTCTGTTGAATGTTTAGTTCTTTTTTTCTTTTAGTAGTCTTCGAAAAGGAGCCATTACATTTTTGATGTCAGTGACCTCTACTATGATGTTTGTAAGGACATTTGGACTTCTCTAAGCAGTGAATCCCAATTTATGTACGACAATTTGTCTTGGAATTCGCTCTCGTTGAATAATTTGTACATTTACCATTCATCATTCGTTCATCACACCGTTCATCAAAATGTTTCCGAAAAAGAACAGGCATGGTCGTCAATTGCTCCATGCCATTTACCATTCCATTCACCATTCACCGTACATCCATTCACCATTTACCATGCACCTGGAAGCACTCAACGTCCAAGAGATTCAAAGTAATCGGTCAGCGGATTTACAATTATCCAATGGAATTGGTCGAGCACCGAGCATTGTCGGGAGCGCATAAACAAGTCTGTCAACATGCGAGAAATTGTGCTCTGAAATATTAACTGCTGGTATGTTGATGCTTGCACACAAAACTAGTGTCTTAGTTTAGAAAGGCTTCAAGTCTTTGTTGCTTACTCGAATATTGGAAATATTCTATTCGTTTTTCAACTGCTTGCTTTGTTTTGGGCCGCAGCTGCTGCCATTTCTTTTCACAATCGATGACCCCCTGGGCAACGCGGCGGCCGTTCATTACAGTCTGGAGAAGATCCAATCTCCAGGACACGACTCTAGAAAGACGTACCTGACAGACATCTATTATGTGCAGATGCATTTTGACTTGGCTTTCCTTATTAGTTGTTATCCTGGACTTAATTCCCCGCTTTGCTCTTGCTGTTCTACCAATATAATCAATTTTTGGTACTCTGGGTCAATAGCAAAACGAGAAAGGGTGTTGCAAGCAAATAAAAGCTGATTGTCGAAAGTAATATTTGATTGTTGTGCTCTGCTTCTATACGCATCAATGCACAATGTTTTTGTTATTATAAGTATCATGGAAATGATAGCTACCATTGGTATAGGCATGGTTATTTTATCAAAGTAGGCTTTGATGTCTTGTGGTGCAAGTAGTTATTATTATGATGTAATTGTTATATCATATAATTATTTATGAAGTTTTTATTAATTATATCTTATATAATTATTATTAGATATGTATAATTATTATAAAAATAAATATCTTAAGTCTGATTGAACACATCGTTGGTAAGGGGTTATGCAGTTGCTTACTCTAAACAAGGGATTGCAAAAGCAAGTTTTGAATGAAAGAGCATCGTTCATTGTGCATCAATGCTCAGTTGTCAAACCTTTATGTTTGCAAGTGTTTTTATGGCCTTGCAAACTATTTTCATTCCACTGTGGAGATGTGGATCCCAAGGTGGCGTGTTTAAAGGGTTTATGTTGAAGACTCTCCGGGTTAACATAGTTAAGAACAAGTCTTACAAGTCCTATAACGTGCTGCAGATTGGATGCTGCACCATTTTTAGAATTATAGATTCTATAATTCTGATGCAATTCTGGCTTAGTGAATTGAACTAGATAAGGCCTGAGCATTGGAAATGGGCTGGCCTGTGGTAGACTTTATCCAGGTTTTGTTCAGGAGGACATTAACCACAGTCTTGCTAGGAGAGTAATAACATTTTATGCTCATGTGAAGGTGAACTTTTTGCTGATTTCGCTTTGCTAGTGCATGTGAGTACTATGACTTCACAAAGCATTGCTCTGTACTTTGTAGGACAGCATTCTAACCTATCATGTGGCCCTGCTGTGTTACAAGAAAACATTGCTAATTGTGACACCTAAAAATGTATGAATTGTGTAATGCAAAGCTCTTTGTGATACTGACATAGTAGGATACTTTTTTGTTAAAAGAAGGTTTAGCATTGGTAACATTTACATGAAGAGAAAATAATCTAGTATATGTATTCTTTGCCTGTTAGTCTAGAAGATCTTCTATAAAGAAGAAGCTAGAATTGCAGGTAGTTGGACCAGATATGCTACCAGGCAAGGTAAAGAAAAAGTGTGACAGACACTTGTTTGCACAGACACAATGTTTGCTTAAGTATAGTAAGTTATTTAAGATTTAAGTGGGCTAAAAAAGATGCATTTTAATAAGTAAAAAGGAAAAAACAATTGTAATTTCTTTCTGTGCCATTCTGGGAACCTGTCTGACCTAGCTGATTGCAAAAACATATAAGCCATGGTCTGTAAACTGTTTCTGCATTGTGCTTTTCATTAAGCTGTTGGGCTACCTAGTGATGGCCTACGTTAACACTGGCTATGGTTTATCCCAAATAGATGCCTAGTCCGGATGATCAGAGCTTTTTTTACCTGATTTCGCTTCTTTTTGTGTATATTCCTAATTTCATGTATGCATGTTTGCATCATTTTGTACCTTCTTCTATAATTAATTCAGTCATTATTTGTGTCAACGTTTAATGTTTTTGACCCACCTATAGAAATTTAAGAAATGCACCGGTTCGACATTGTGAGGTCCCTGAACTTGCCATTCTGAAGAGAATAAAGGACACAAGTACCACACTGCCACAGACCTGATTTAATTGACTGAAAGAGTCATCAGTTTCCAAGCCCTGTTTACATGTTTGATTGATGGCAGCAAGGTTTTTGCACTTTGTATCTCATACAGCTACCAAATCAGACAGATCATGTACATGGGCTGGATAATTGTCCTGTAGTTCCTACCTCTTGTAATAAAGCTTATATGCGTTATGCTTGCTTTTTCATGGGCAAGGTTGTGGGTGCAGAAATAACTTCTTTTGGTTCCTTGAAGTGAGCCGTCATAAACGGGTCATAAGGCCCTGTAATGGGAAAACTGTCTCCTAGCGTGAAAGTATTCTTCTCGAAAGGCTTCTATAAACAGAAGCAGTTCTTTCATTCCTGATAATTGAGTTGTTAAGCATCAAATGATAATTTGATTGCAAGGAAGATCATTACTATTGTTCAAATGGGCTGCAGAGTTAGCACATTGAGAGATGGTGTTATGCAAGTTAACGGAATTACACTTTCAGGTCAGTTCTTTTGTTGGGGGGTAAGTTAGATGCTGCTTGTGATTGCCAGTCTTATGGACTTGATGATTGTTTTTCAACTTGCTTTGGTTTGTGTGTTTGCATTGATCATGTTAACTATGGCAGCATGATATCATAGTGCTTATATTCATTACTGCTGATTGTGGGTAGTGGTCAAGGCTCTTTTCATCAGTGGCACATATTATTAAGAGTAAATTTTATATAGCTCAAGTTAGTTACAGATGCAATTTAAATTAGGTTACAAAATTGTTCCTCAAATTAGTGTGAATAGTTTGTTTTAAAGGTGCGAGCAGCAACGTTTATGTATGAGTGAAAACCGTCCATTGCATTTTTGAAAGTTCTGGCACTATTCCAAGACCTTGTAATTTTTTGTGATTAATAATTGCAATGACCCAGAATATTTTCAGTGCACCAGATGTTTATTTGACAATGGTTGCAATCTTCTTCAATTTAGATTGTGTATCATGCTTTCTTATTAGCAGTATAATATTGGCAAGTGCTATCTTATTGTATCTGTTTTGTCGTCTCACTGATTTGGGTACCTGCTTTAGCACAATTCTTCTTCAGTAATGTTTGTGTTTAGAAGAGGAATGCATTGATTTTATGCGAGAAGGTTGCAGAATGGTAAAAATGAATGTATTGGCAAAGAAAAGAAAAAAGTATAAAAAGTATGTTTCATTGGATGAAGATTTGTTATCCATTCGCTACTATCCATCTAAGAAAACTGGCTTCAAGTATGGATATCGCAGTACGTGCTTTATCTGTTCATGCTGACACATGATTAAGACCCTGTAAATGTTAGGCTGCAGAAGGCTGTAGATATAGCCATTTAGCACTGGCAATGTGATTCTGTATTGGTTATGTGTACTTGCTATCTGTTCTTGAATTGACATTGTTCTAAATAAAGATTGCTGTTGATGTTCCCAGGAAACCTGACTTTGAGTTTGTGGTCATTTTGTCAGTATCTTGTTAGTGACAATGTCTAGGGTTGCAAGTGTTGGGAATTCTGCTATTATTTGTGTTTGGAATTTTATTGACTCATCTGCTTGTGGCCTAATAATGGGATGAAAAGCAAAACTGCAAGGTTAATGGAGAATGAAGCATGCAAGAATTCCGCATTATGTCAAGCTTCGATCTGCCGCCAAATGCTGTAATCTTTTCACTTTACCAAGTCGACTTTGTGTATAAACTGCTTGCCTCATGTACTATACCACCAAACATTTTCTATTAAGATCATGTTTTCATGAGTAGTATCTCCTTCGATCTTACAAGCTTTGAAATACTTGTACTCTATGTTTTCTCAGTGACCAGTGCTGCGTCGTCGTTCTGTTTGGCTAATCTATTTATTCACCTTGGATACCGTCACTAAAATTTCCAAAATGGCTTCCTTAACAAAGCTTGTCTGTAAGCCAGATTATAGTTGCAGTTCTGGGGCAGTTTTGCCCTGGAACTCATCAATAGATATGCAGCTGTTCATTTATGCTGCAATTTTTGGTTCTAAAATGATATGACCAATTATTACAAGCGTAGAGCGTTACTTTGCGAGAGGTAAGGTGTGAGGGCACTCTCTTAGGTTCTGCTATCCGTGTTCTCCACGATCTTACTGCTTGGCCTCAATTGGGGTCATACCCTCTGCACAGTGTTTGGGTATTGGCTTACTCATTTTGATGGGAAGCTTCTCAACTTTTGTCCTTAGCTGGCGTTTGTTGAAGAATTTGTCCTCTCTTCTCATACGCTATTGTAGCGGCGTCTAAGTTACTGGAATTTGTTATTGCGCGCTTCTTTTCCGGTGCCTGTTCATTTTGCTTTTTTAATGGGTGATCTGTTATTCTTCAGATTCATATTCTTCTGTTTTCTGTTTGCTCTTTTCGCCCGCCATTGAGTCGTTCTCGGCAGAGCAACCTATTTCTACTCGTCCTGAACAAATTACGAGACCAGTAAAGTCCGCTTCGGCGAATGGCGTATTTTACTGGTGACTGGGTATCTCAGCTTGCTTGCATCGTCTTTTTTTGGACCTAGCCTGGTTAGGGAACTCTTTGAATCTGCAGGAAATGTTGCGTCTAAGATGCCTCAAGGTTATTTCCTTACTTTTGTGAGCAGGGACAGAACAAGCTTTTGTAACAGACAAATCTTTCGTTTCATATAGGAGTTTGCCGACCTTCTGAGGCGCCACTTGATCGAAGCGATTACTGTCATTCTTTGTCTTAGATTTGGACTAGAAGTTATGAAAAGTCAAATCCACTAATACATTCCGCCAATTTTTGCTTTGCCTTTTCCCGGAAAGAGGGTGCATTTTAATAGGATTGGCCTTCCGTGGTCCCAGTAGCAAAGGCAAAATATGTTTCTTGTTCGAGAAGAAATTACATGATAAGATGTATTATAAAGTTTACTGGGCTTCATTAGCAAGGGCTATGTTTCTTGTTTGGGAAGACGTTAGCTTTTGATGAGATGCATTATAACGTTGAATGGACGTGATTCTCTTTGAGACTTCTCGTGTATTCCTTGGACCTACTATCGGCTACTGTAACCCTAAGCGCCGAATGATTTCTGTGGCATTTTCTTGTTATCTGCGCTGAGATTTCGCCACCAATTTAGATTGCTCAGATGTGCTTTACGGCTACAGCATATTGCAGCTGCTAAGTTAGTCTTGTCAGTCATCGTGAGTTGATCGCGTATGTAAGATTGTTTGTGATGTCAAAGTAGATGCTTGTGATTTGTTAACCCAAGGTTTTTGTTGCCATGGAAGAAGGGAATCATATTAAGTTCTAATTAATTGATTAGTGCTGATTTAGCTAATTTTTTTGCACTTGATTCGGCTAAAATTGTATTAGTGCCCTTCGTTTACTAAAGCTAGACAATTATCTGGTTGGAAAGCTGAGCTTGAAGTGAGCATGCATCACTTGCCAGTGGCTTCCTCTGAATCCTTGTAAAGTCTTGATCTGTTTGAGTGTCGGTAGCAAGATAATAAGCCATGAACATGTGTCTGGATGAGTTGCGTATATGGCTTTCGGACTTGCTTGCTTTGTTGGATTTTTATTGCCTTCCAACGCTGCTGTCGCGACTCTAAAGAGCGCGTGCAAAGGCATGGCTGTGTGGTGAACTGCTCCGGAAAGTACGTACTTGTCATTTGGCGATGATGATAACATTATGGACACGCACTGGGTTAGGAAATAAATGTAAGCAAATTCGGTGAAATTTGTGGCATATTGATTGGGGACTGATTAGCCCTTTTTGGGGCATTGGTTTAGGTGCTTCAACAAGTAGCTGCGTAACTGCGTAAAGCAGATAACTATGAGTAGCAGAAGATTTATTTTGAAGCCATTTTAGATTTGATTGGATATGATTCAAGTCGATTTATCAAGAAACTCACTTAACTTGATGTTGTCACTTATCTGTTGCCATCAGTCAAGAGGACATGACTTGCTTGTGCTTGCTGGCTGGCATGGCTGGCATGACATTGCCAGTGGCTGGCCGAGATACGGTGGTTGATTAGTTGAGTCTGGCTGGAGATTTAATTAATTCAATTTCGGTGGAGCTCAGTCCTTGCTTCAGCTCTGTTTGTCCTTAGTTCTAAATCTGCCTCTGTCATAAGGCTGTTCCCCCCCCCACCCAATCCCCCCCCCCCCAACCCCCGCCGGCTTTCCCATCCAGCATTAGCTCTGGCACCGCTTATGTGCGATGCAGCGCTAAGATTTCTGAAGGCAGCTAGTGTGCCGTGTTGCAACTAATTTGGTTCAAATCAAATGGATGCGTGCCTCCAAGAGACTAATGGGCATTTTTCTGATATTCTGATATAGGTCGCCTTTGCCGATTGCGAGCACAAAAGAAATTCCAAATTTTTTGCGGAAGATGTGACCTTGTTGTTAATTGTTCTCAGCAAGTCCTTTCCTTGATAAGAGGAAGATGTTTTCTAGGTGCATGGTATCTTTCTTTGTTTTGGTGGCATGTGAATAATGAAATATCGCCTAAGGCTTGGGTAGTGGTAATGGGCTGTTCCTGCTAGAATGTGTGGAGAAGAAGGCTATTTTTTTGGGGAGTTTCTCTGAGACTGCTGTGCGCTTCACCCTGTATTATCCGCTTCTCGCCCCGCGCAAGATTAATGGGAAAATTTATGCCAAATGAGGTATTGCCTTTGATTTGTACAGGTTTCTGATTTTTTTTTTTTAATCGACTGCT
Source organism: Craspedacusta sowerbii (assembly GCA_003687565.2). Lineage (NCBI taxonomy): Eukaryota > Metazoa > Cnidaria > Hydrozoa > Limnomedusae > Olindiidae > Craspedacusta > Craspedacusta sowerbii. Next base: position 10,398 of record QQSS02206689.1, read on the forward strand.
TTAGTTCCTGTGGACTCCATAATTAGTTGCAAGCATGGAGAGGACATTCCTGTGACGCACATGTTGCTCGGTTTTCCCTTGAATTGTCAGTTCGTCATCACGTATAATAACGAGGAGAATGAAAGAGCGGAACTGGCATTTGCTGCCTTCTCCCAGAGTAGTGCTAATAAATGGATTGTCGGATTCAACGCTGTGCAGAGGCGTCAAGGTAATGACTTATTGCAGGACGAGTTATTTTATTTATTTGTTTTTTTTTTTTCTTGGTTCGTCATTTACTTTGCTTTTGAACCTTGAATTTCTTAACTGAGTCTGCTTGATCATTAGTTTCCAGAAGTGATCTTCTTCTAAACGATACGGTTTCTTTCGTGTTTGTACTGTGTGGTGTTAGTTTTGCGATCCAGATTGTAAGCATGAAAGTAATACTTTGCTTAATGTGGCGTGCTCTCTGTGAGTCGTCTTTGGCGAGTTAGATCTATAGTTGTTGCGGCCCGGGCTTACTAGTAGGTAATAAGGATGTCTGATCAAAGCCCAGACGTATAGAAATAGCAATGTCTTATCAAAGCTCTGGTGTATAGACACAGCGATGTTTAATCAAGGCTCTAATGTATAGAAATGATAATGTCTAATCAAGGCCCTAACGTACAGAAATAATATTGTCTAAACGTATAGAAATACAAATGTATAATCAAAGTCCTGACGTATAGAAATATTTAATGTCTAAACGTACAGAAATAATTATGTCTAATCAAGCTATGGCGGATACAAATAATGACTAATCAAAGAACGAATCGTCAGTGGTAGTGCATTTAACTAGTAGTCACCGTGGAGGTCGTTGGTAGCGGTTGGCAAATTTCAACTCAGGACCGACTGACTTGAGCTAGCGAAAATATATCGTGCTTCATTGTTATCCGTGTTCGAGTACCCACGTGCCTTCGTGCGTGCCATGCATGCGGGGACGCAAAAAGGAATAGGGTAGCGATCATGAGGTATTCTGTCTACTTGGGACCTGTGAGTAAGAATTGTCACCACATGTTAGCTGTTATTGTGGCTGTTTGATCAAAGAAATGAGGACTGTAGTTAAAAGGTGGTCGACAGTTTTATTAGCTCAGGATCAGGAGGTATCAGAATTCAAGTACTATTCGCGGTAGGGCGCGTGATATAAACGAAGTAACGAAACGGAAGACACTTGGAATGTTTGGATATATTATATAACGTATGTGATGTGGCAATGGCAATTTGACAATGAGAGTTCGGAGGTCAAGGATATAAACGTTGGTGTTCCACAGGGGTCAATTTTAGGCCCACTACTATTTTTGATCTACATAA